>ML677358.1:7101588-7299146 GCA_007922305.1 Dermatemys mawii
GACCCTTTCACTCCCCCAGCAGCATCCCAGTCCTTGATCTCACCCTCCCCAATCCCGCGCCCCATATCCATCACCCCAGACCCTTTCACTCCCCCAGCAGCATCCCAGTCCTTGATCTCACCCCCCAATCCTCATATTCATCACCCCAAGACTCCTTCATCCCCACCCCAACACTGCTCCCAGCAGCATCCCACTCCTTGGTCCCGTCCCACTCCCCACCACCCCAAACCCCCTTCACTCCCCACCCCTCCCGTCCTGGCCCCCAAGGCTCCCCCCCAGCCCGGGCGCACCTCGGTGACGATGGTGGAGCGGTAGAGCTCCCGGCTGTAGTCCCAGCCGTCCAGGCACTTCTCCTGCTCCAGCTGACTCAGGTCCACGTCCCGGCCGGGCTGCAGCCCCAGCGCGGAGAAGTTGGCCAGCGACTCCAGGCGGTAGCGGCGGCACCTGCTGGGCCCCTCCTGGCCGCCCCGCACCTCGCGGGGGATGCTGGCGTTGAGCCACTCGCGGCTCAGGTTGGCGCTGGGGGGCACCCGGCAGCGGTGCTCGGGGGCGCCGGCCAGGAAGACGATGGAGAGCCCGGTGAAGCCATTGGGGACGATGCTGGCGCTGAGCAGGAAGAAGACGAGGCGCTGGAAGGGGCCCCACTCGCCCAGGAAGGCGGTGACCCCCTCGTAGTCCTGCATGGCGGGGCGCAGCCGGCGAGCAGCGGCCGCGCGGCGCTTGGGCCCGGCGCTGAGGAGCGGCGGCGGCTACACGCGACCCGTTCTGGCGCGGAGAGAGAGCGGCCGCCGCAGCGCTCCGAGTGCCGGCCGGGGGGCCGGGCCCGGCGGGCGGAGGGGGTGGGGCTTGCCCGCCGGGGCCCACACGGGACAGGTGGCGCTGCCTCTCCCTGCTGCCCGGGCTGGGCAAGGCAGGCGCTGGCCTCGGGCGTCCCGCCCCCGAACCGTGGCGCTGCCCATCCCGGGCCGGGGCGCGGCTGAGCCCCGAACCCGGCGCGCTGTGGAGACCTCCGGCCTCCAGAGCCCCTGGCCAGCAAATGGGCGCGAAAGCCGCGGGGGAGCCAGGCAGAGGCTCCCGCCACAGCCGGTCTTCGCCGTGCTGAAGGGGAGCAGCCGGGCCCTGCAGCCGCAGGCCTTGGCCCTGAGTAGGAGACAGGAAACAGCCCCTGGTCTGGCGTCTTTCCCCGCCTCTGCCCCCAGCTGGAAGGCCTGGGCCTGAGTCTCCTTCCTCCCTGGGGGCTGTTTGGCCCCCGTGCAAAGGAAGGTCCCAGTCTAGGGCCACTTCTCCCTTGGAGTGTAACCAGTGGGAGGATAATGGAGGAAAGAGGGGGAGAGCAGAGTCAGCTCAGGACAATGTGCTGTCCCCCTGCTTCTCCCCCCTTACAAGTGCCATAGGCACAGCTTTAACAGATGAGTTTGCCATAAAATGCTATAACATGCAGAATACATCTACCACCTCCCAGCCGGCCATACACCGTCTAGTACCATCCTAACTCACATGAGCAGTTTGTTAGTGTGCTTTGATCTAGTCCTCTGTGAAAGGAGACTCCCCTCTGAGTGAACCCATCCGGCTGTCATTCTGAAGGGCACCCTAGGATACAGAGGGAGCAGCACCTGGCCAGAAGGGGGGTCCCTGAGATGAGGCTGGAGCAAGAGGGGTACATGTAATACATGGGTGGAACAAGGGGGGATCATAGATGGGGACTGAAGCCTGGACACAGATCGAATTCAGGCCAGGAGCCAGAGGGTGATGAACACATGGGAAAGATGGGGTGTGGTTCAGGACAGAGTGGGGGACAAATGGAGTGGGGGGACTAGAACATGGGGGCAGATGGGTGGGGAGGCTAGGAATATGGGGCAGGGAGCAGACTACGGGGAGATGGGGCAGGATGCTAGAGAAGGGGGCCTATGTTATGAGGTGGTAGGACTCCAGGAACAGATAGGATTAGGGCATAGGACTCAGTATCGGTAGCTTGGGTAGGAGCAGTGAGTGGGGACGGGAGCAGCCCCCAGGGCAGGGATGGGCAAACTACTGCTTGCAGGCCACATCTGACCCACGGGCCCCTCCTAACTGGCCCCTGAGCTCCTGGCTGGGGAGGCTCCCAGACTTCCCCCCCTCCGCTATCCCCCCACCCCTGCAGCCTCAGCGCCCTGCGCAGGCATCACTCTGGCCGCGGCTCCTCCTGGTTAACGCTGCAGCAGGGTGGCTGGCTCCAGCAGCGCTGTGTGCCCCATGCAAAGCCAGACACGCTGCTCTGAGCAGCATGGTAGGGGCTGGGGGGTTGGATAACAGGCAGGGGGTTCCAGGTGGTGGAGGTTCTGGGGGGAGGGGGTGATCAAGGGACAGGGAACGGGAGGTTGGATAAGCATGGGAGTCCTGGGAGTCAGTCAAGGGGTGGATAGGGGTCGGGGCAATCGGGACAGGGGGGAGGGAGTGGGCTTTTTGGGGGCAGTTAGGGTGGGGGGTTTCAGGAGGGGGTAGTCAGGAGACAAGGAGCAGGGGGATTGGATGGATCAGTGTTCTGAGGGGGGCAGTCAGGGGGTGGGAAGTGGGAGGAGGTCAGATGGGGGCTGGGGCCAGGCTGTTTGGGGAGGCACAGCCTTCCCTACCCGGCCCTCTGTACAATTTTGCAACCCCAATGTGGCCCTTGGGCCAAAATGTTTGCCCATGGCTGCCCCAGGGACTCAGGGGCAGATGAGGTGGAAGATAGATGCAGAGGACAGTAACCTGGGTGCCATATGGGTGATTTAATGCATCTGCCCTCCTCTGAAATGAATGGCACATTCCATGGACCACACATGTAATTCAACAAGGCACTTAGTCACTTAGCTGGGGTGTGTTACATATAGTAACACTCATCTGAGATGTTTATAGATCGTTGCATAAGACCTTTCCTGAGCTGCCAGAGACCTAATTTCCAATGATGTAGTTCCTCAAAAAGCCATTCATGGCAACTGAGAGAAACTGCCATGGAATAAAACCAAATAAACCTTGTAAGATTGCAAATAGTTGCGCAACACTTCATTTTTCATTTACAGAATCTGAGTCAAAGGTAAAGCAGCCTCGCTTAGCAGTGAAACCCAGTTACCTAAGTGGCTAATCAAAGTTTGGGGCCTAGGAAACGTTCCATTTGGGAGCAGAAATCAGTGATAGATATTGCTTTGGTAAAGCTTTGGTTTTTTACAAAGAATTAAAAAAAACCCCAAAACAACAACAACAAATCTTTGTGATTCTGAATGCAGAAAGTATCAAATTGCAGGAAACAGGTTTTTTTGCTCAGAGCACCAAGAACACTCTTTTCAGCCTGAACCTCGGACCCAAGAAATCTCTCCCAAGGTTTCTTCAAGGGTCAGACCCTGCTTTCAGCTGCTCCTTGTGGCTAGGGTGTCTCTGCTCATGCATGCACATATCCAAAACATTACTCAGCAATAGCCCTCTGCCTGTTCAGTCCAAAAATTTCTGGGCAGGTTGGTTCACAACCCCCGTTTTGATTTAGGTGGGGCGGGTCTTGTGATTAATTTATCCGGGCGGTTATGTTAATTGAAGAGTGTACATTCAGAGGTTTGTGATGTAAGCAGCCACTACTCAGCATAAGAATATTTTATCTTAACTTTATGGAGTTAAAATTTACACGAAAGGTCACAGAGGGAAAGGAGAACTAAGAGACAGACATATCATCTCATTAGATATTCCACCAAGTCTGTGATTCAGAGGGGGCCTACGCAAGCAGCTCTAGTAAGGGTAGATTTCACAAGGAAAGATGAGGCTGTAGCATTTCAGTGTAGGGTCACTACAGCCACAGGAGAGGTTCTCTGAATTGCATAGTTAATCCACCTCGCTGAGAGACGGTAACTAGGTTGATAGAAGAATTATTTCGCCTACCTACCAATGTCTACACTGGGGGACAGGTCAGCTTAACTATGTTGCTCAGGTGTATGTGTTTTTTGCACAGCCCTGAGCGATGTAGCTGGGTTAACTTAACTTTTGAGTGTAGGCCTGGCTTAATCCTGCCCTTTGCTCTGCTTGTGTGGTAAAGGTAAAACAGGGTATTTTTCATTCAGCCATTCTCCCCCAAGTACCAAGAGAGTCAGAATTTCTACCTAGGGCTCCAGAAAATGCTAAGAAAGGAGACAGGCTGCTGAATTTCCCCAAACACCACGGCCCCACAGGGTGTGGATTTTCCTGCCAGAGGTTTGTACAGCCATCACCCCACCACTGGCTGCATTCAGTAGCACTAAACAGCCCAAGTTCCAGGACATTCCTGCTTTTTTAAAAGGAGCAGCAGAGCATAGTGCACCCTGTGGTAGGCTCAGTGTTCCTTGTGGAAGCTATCCTTATTAAAGCTGCTTACCCCCAACTTTGTTGTCTAGGGCAGAATTTGTGAAAAAACACCTCCCCGAGCACTGCAAGTTTCAGCGCTGCAAAGTGCCAGTGTAGACAGTGCACTAGTGCTGGGAGGGAGCCACGCTCCCAGCAGTGGTAGCTATTCCCCTCGTGTGGCTGGGTTTTTTTTATAGCACTGGGAGAACTCTCTCCCAGTGCACTTTGCTGTGACTACACGGCCATGTTAAAGCACTGCCGCAGCAGCACTTTAATGTGGCCAGTGAAGACATGCCCTAATACAATATGTAAGGCTCAACAGAGTGGGCTAAGAATAGGCTCATACTCTTACTTGAGTTGCTTTGCTTCTGAGTTTAAATCAGACCCTGGGCATGAACTTTTTATGGTAGTACTGTATTTAGAAAAAGGTGCCTGTAAGTCTTTTAAAATAATTACTTAAAACTTGAACGAAAACATCACCTAGGACCTCAAGCACAGGGATTCTGTTCTATTCAGGGCTCACTTTAAAAAACAAAATCAGCACAGGTCTGTGGCTTGGTCTTTCGTGAGTTTATCTACAATGCTGCTCTCTGTGAAGGTGAGCAGCTATTCCAGCTGCAGATTTTATTTGCTTATTTTTAATTTTCTTTCCCATTTGGGACCTTATCCCTATGATACAGCTTTAAGAGGAGGAGTGAAATTTGGCTCAAAACTGCTCCAAAAATGTTGCAGTGGATGAGGAGGACTCTCCCTGCTGTCAAAAGAGGACAAGGCTTGTCATCTCTTCCGTGTAGGGGCCATGTGACCAAAACAGGTTTGCATTTCCCCTGGAGAGTCCAGGCTAGGATATCGGTAGTGAATCTCTGGACCTGTTACTGAGGTAGAAGGAGGCAGCTGAGTCCAGCAGACCTGGAGCACACTCTCCAAAACCCTCCAACTGCAACCTGAGTAGGGGGGGTGGAGACAGAAAAGGTGGCTGAACAGCACACTCAGCATGGGCTCTAGGTACAGTCTCTTAGTTTTGTTAGAGATTCTCTGCTGCCTCTTGTTGGTTCATCCAAACTCTGATCTGAGGAGGGGAGGGGGGGGGAGGTTTTACAGGGGGAGGCATAGCAGCACCACTCTTGGAATCTGCAGGGTTTGAAGCAGCCTGGACCATTTAATTCCTTGTGCTGGCTTTTCCAATCCTGCCTGCCCCCTTCTCTTCCATGGGGCAGGGCACTGGGGCAACTCTACCCACAATAGGCTGCTGAGATAGTGTCTGAACCTTGCTCCTGGAGCCAAATCTTTCCGCTCCTGCCAGGCTCTTTTCCTGGGGTCTTGCCCTCTGCAGGGTAAACTGCATTCTGCCCAAAGCATTGGCCAAGATCCCCAAGGAGACATTGTTCAACAAGGAGGGGGAAGCAGAAGATACAGCCCTTTCCTTTTGTCTTTCTCAGCCTGGCTTGCTCCCTAATGCCTGCAGCATCTGCTGTAAGTGCCCCAGAGCAGGAAGTGGAGCTGAGGGGAGAATGTCCTCAAAAGGCAAGCGCAGCCCCAGGACACGGCTGGGAATTAGACAAACCATTGAGCTGAATTTTAGTCTGACATTTGGAAGAAAGGGTTGGACTTTCCCCCATCTGAAGTATTCAGAGGAGTTGTGGACCTTAGCACAATGAGGAAAGAGATGTCTCAACCCATAAAGGCCCTTATAGACTTTGCACAAGCAGTGCTTTCATGGGTGGATGATTTTGCAGCCATGGTCCCTTTCAATTTACAATTTCACTGTTTAAACAGCTTCTCTATCTGAAAAAGATAGTGGTACACAAATCAGTTTCATGAAGATATCTGGAGCTCTGGTCCCTGAGAACAGGTGCCCAGGCAACTCAGTTCCTGGTTCTTAGTACTCTAGTGAGGAACGTTTCAGAAAATCGAGGCTAATTAGAGAAGCAGAGATTTAACCTTGCCTGGCTCCTGCTCGACTGCACAGAGAGCAATACTATCCGATGGCAAGTTGAAGCAGTCCCTGAAGTAGAACAGGAGAGAATATCGCTTTGCGAGAGCTAGCTGGTGCTGAGGCAAGGTCAAGAGCTGCCCTCAGCAGCCTTTCAGCAATTTGCAGGATTGTCACTCAGCCGTATCTGCAGTTAGACCCCCAGACTGATGCCACACTCTTTCATTCTGAGACCAAACAATTACCTATAGCTTGGGTCAAAATGAATTTACTGGACATTATTCCCAGGATGCATTTAATGGAGCTGTGCAAGAGTCACAGGCAGTTTTGTTCCATTCCCAGTACTCATCAACCCACAGAAATGCTGATATATGGAGGAAACCAGCCATCTACTTCAGATAGCCGGGAAACAACCCATTCCCCATAAAGGGCTGTACCCTCCCCCTATTCTTAATCTCAGAAAATCAGGGATAAAAAGGAATTAGCTCTGTCTGACACATTCTGAAAAAGATCTTAAAGGACGCTTTATTTTCCCATTTTCTCAACTTCGGTCATTACTATTTTATCAGGCAAATGCTTCTAGGATCATAGGAGTATTAATATTAGCTGTAAGGAAGAAGGAAATTCCCTTTCATCACTTCCTGGACAGTTATGTACAAAAAGAAAGCAGAAAAACAGAATGACAAACTGTCTGGATTATCTTGGTTTCACATTAGACACAATGAATAGAAATCTGGTGCCAGGGAAATCCGTCACAGAATATCAGGCAGAAGATCTCATCTTGGAGGAATGTTAACAGAAGATGAAAACAGCCATAAAGGAAAACAAGTGCAGCTACAGAAACAAAAATCCAATCTGTATTGAAACCTTTTGGAAACACTAGTCTCATGCAATGATGTTCTTAAAAAATAATAGTACCTAGATCTCAAAGCACTTTAAAAAGAAGGTCAGTATCATTATCCCAGTTTTACAGATAGGGAAACTGAGGCACTGAGCAGACCAAAGTTCACATGAAACTTATCTAGTTATTTCCCACTTCCCTTCTGCATCTCATTCTATTACATCTGTTCATATTTAAAAAGATTATCTTGCTTCCCACACTGGAGACATGTAGCAGTAAAAATCACATTTTAATTGCTCTGTAAGCCTGGGCACAATGAAAAATGGAAAATTTATGAGACTTTACCTGAAAAACGACTAAGTGGTGTGTTCCATAAATCCAGCCCACCTTAAAAATGAAGTAATCATTCCAAGTCTGGATAGGGATGAAAATTGACATCCAAAGCTTCAGTATTAAGTCATTAGGGGAAACTGTACCCATCTCACGCTGTTGGAGAAACTTTGTGTTAACTGTACTTGCAAAAAACAAATCAAGTCTCATTTAGGAAAGCCAGATAGAACTAGCCCAGCTGCAGCAGTAATTTCTACTGAAGAGAATTTCAGGGGTGGTGCATTTCCCTGCTGCCTATAACTGACAGGTCTTGTTCTGCTCCCAAGATGCAAGCAGGCTGAAATCACCTATTGTAGCAGATCTTATCATACAAAGGGAATTTTCAGGTAACGTTGCATACATTTTCTCAATGTACTGTACCCTAAACCATTCACAGGCAGCCTGTATGTTCCAGTGATCTCCAAGGGTAGTATGACCTCACCAGGCACTTGATCCCTCAAATGCTTACATGTAACAGCTTGGGAAATTAGGCTCTGGTACAGGCCATAAGTGTACAATATGTCGCAGGGCAATGGTGTCAAACCCTCAGATGCCCTGCTAAAGGCTTGTCTTCCCCCTGCTTCCCTGTGGTGTGGCTGGGTAAATAGGCCAGGACCCTCAGCAGGGAGCCCAGCTGAAGGCCCTAATGAGGGCAGGCTCAGTGTAATCTACTGAGACAAGTGGGAGCAGCTGGCTTGAGGACTGGGAAGGAATATAAACCAGGGAAGAGCTTAGGAAGAGGGTAGCCAGGCAGGAGGATAGGGGAGCCACAGAATGATCTCTGCTGACTGATACATGCCTCAAAGGCTGGAGGACCCAGTGAGGGGTCAGGGCAGGGACCGGTTTTGGGGGAATTGGGACTGTACAGCCCCTGTAAATAAAAGCACAGTGAAGCACCTGCAAGAGGTGTTTGAGAACTGTTCTTTTGCCAGCCTAAGCATGGGGTGTGGAGATGTGGGGAAGGAAACGTGTGCCACCCTGTGACAGTGTATTATATCAAACAGTAACTACACAAACTGCACACTGAGGATTTGGAATGGAAGAACAACATTTTAAAATGAGTGCAGGTGCAAAATGACTTCACCTGTTTGATGACATCCAGCATGTAACTCAAATGTTACTGTACATCTCTCAATTTTCAGGTTACCTTTAAAAACAGAAGAGGACTGTTTATTTTTAAGAGCCTTATAGACTGAAATTCTAGAACATGAAGCAGTGAGTTACAGGAACTCAAGGAAGGCAGCTTCACAGACTTTTGACGAAGTAGTATAGAACTCACATCATGCCAGGAAATTGTTTAAAAAATTGCTCGAGTTGCCCCTCTGCTCCCCAACATATTTCCTGCCAACTGCTGACAATTTCATCAGGCTTTTAAACAGGAAATATTAGTTTTTAGTGATATAAGCCCTACTCCATACTTTGATGTTCATTAAGATTTCCAATTCCGCATTCCCATTGCAGATAGCATCAAAAAACAAGTATGCCATGGCTTCCCTAGTATATTGGGTTCTGGTTTGGACTTTGTCAGGTTGATGCTGCCAAAATTGTTTAACTTTTTCAGTGACTTTTAAACTAAGATCTATTCCATGAGAGGGGTTACTGTGTTAATCTGGATCTGCAAAAGCAACAAAGAGTCCTGTGGCACCTTAAAGACTAACAGATGTATTAGTCTAATGCATCCGATGAAGTGGGTATTCACCTATGAAAGTTTATGCTCTAATACATCTGTTAGTCTATAAGGTGCCACAGGACTCTTTGTCGCTATTCAATTAGAATTTTACTATACAGTGTTACTTTACTGTATTACCAGTAAGGTAATACAGCAACACTCTGGATTCATCCAGGGTGTGCAGTTTCTTCTCAGAAGAAGATTGCTTTGGGAAGAGGATTACCTTGCCAGTCAAGTGATTTAGGTGAAAGTCTGAGACCACATTAAGGGTGAACTTGGGGAGTGAGCTGAGCACCACCTGTCTCTGTGAAAGATTGTATAAGGTGCTCCAGCCATGAGAACCTGGAGTTCACTGACCCTCCGAGTCGAGGTGGTGAGTCCCAGAAAGATCATTTTAATGGTAAGGTGGTGCATCGAACATTCTGACAATGGTTCTGTGGGAAGCTGCATGAGCTTCATATGAATAACAGTGAGGTCCCAAAGGGGAGCTGGGTCTCCAAACAAAGGGTAAGTATGAAGAAGTCTTTTAAAGACTTTTGATACTGTGGGATGTGAGAAGATCAAGGGTGACACACTTGGTGGAGTTATCTCTAGAGGCTTTGTGTTGTCTGTTCTTTATGAGAAGACACTGAGCTCTGCCTGGAGCCTTTGCCTTTGTGCTATTGATGCCAGGCTGTGTATTAAAGCAGACAATTATGACCTCAGATAATGTAGGTGTCAGGCACAGTGCTGGCGTTGATGCCAGTACTAGTTCCTTTCTTGGCACCATCTTTTCTGCTCTGGTCTTGGGTGTAGCCTGTCTCCTGGATAACACTGGCTTGTTCACTGGCAGGATTTGGGACTTCATCTTCTCAGGTTCTGATGAGACATTCATAGATTGTGCCAAAAAGTGGCATTTGAGTCTTGTGACTGTCACATCCTAGCAGAAAATGACAAACTGAGCATCTGCTAGGTCTGTGCAATTCCCCTAGGTAGAAAGGCACCTTCTGTGTCTATTTTATAAGAGTATTAGTCAATCACTGGATGGGCAGGGCTTGAAGCCTGCAGGCTGAGTTTACCATGCTAAGGAGCCATGTACAGCTCTTTCTAGGATGTGTAGGGGAGAGAAGCAGTGGGGTCTAGCCATCCTCATTTGATTAAGATGGCTAGACCACACCCCAGTACACTGGTCCAAGATAAAGGCAGCCAAGGAGTTCTGAAGAAGGTTTGTGGTCAGGTTTAGTGCTGAAGCTAAGGAGCTAGCGGTCGGACACTTGCCAGGTTCCATCTCACTACCCTGGGCAGTAAGAGGGAACTGAGGGAGGGTTGTAGCCACTCCTCCCTTTATGCCCTTGTACAGAAGCCCAAGGATGCCAGAGTGTGTGCACGATCCCGAAAGACACTGCTACTCCAAGATTTCTGGTCATGTGCACTTGGCATACGTGCGATAATAGTGGGATCCACACTGACACGTACTCAAAGCAACAGCAACTTTTTTCACAACAGTATTTACGTCACAGTGATTAGGCTTGTTATGATAAGAATTCTGAACTTTGATCAGTACCATTATAAAACTTAACTACAGAAAACTCCTATCCACTAAAAATTGAAAAGCCTTCCTCTTTGGGAGCAATAACAGTAAGACCTTGCACTTCTATCCTAGGACATCTTTGCAGTTTAAAAACATTATTCAAAATAAATGAAGCCACACAGCCTATTCAGTAGTGAAGTATATAGTCACACTTTAGATGGGGAAGTGAGGCAGAGAGATTAGCTAATGTGCTCAAAGTCATGCAGCAAGCCATGTCACATATAGGACTAAAACCAAATTTCCTAGTTCCCAGTCTTTTGTTTCAAGCACTAATCTATGCTTCCTTCAGTGGGAAATATCCCACTAAGTCAAATCATTGAGCAGTGAACTGCTTATATTTGATAGAATGTTAATATTAATATTGTGTAGTAAACCACTTTGTTTTGGCTGTTTTCCATTAAAATCAATCTATCAGAGCACAAATTACCTTCCAGCTGGACAATTTAGCTATCAAGATTTAAATATTCCATCAAGTACCAAGTGCCAAGCTTCCATATCCATGGGGGGGAGGGTGCAATTTAACACTTAAGAACGAGCAGTTAGATCAGTAAGGTATGAAAACATAAGCAGCTGGGACATGAGGACTTTTCAATAGCGTGAGGAGGGAGCCTTCTTCTGGTATGGAATCTGAATTGTGCTACCCTTTTTTCCTTCGCCATGAAGGATTAATCTTCATGGCACTGGCACCGATTAATCAATTTGGGCACTGAGAGAGGGTGAATTATCCTCAGAAAAAGCTATGTGGGATAGTAAACAGCTTAAAAATGCATAACGGGAACAACTCAATAGTCTGGATGGGGTTAATTCTGCAGTTTGTCAGCATCTCCCTGACTCCTGGAAGTCACCAGGTCTTTTTGGCACAGGAAAATGAGAATGTTTGATAGTCCCTTTTGGAGGTGCTTTCCTTCAAGATCTGTTTCTATGGAAAATGAAAATATATCACGCGTGTCAGCAAAAAACAAAACAAAACAACCCCCACCCCCAAACCTGCCCTCAGAATAAGGTCACAATTCCAAAGCCTGCAGAATAATTTGAATTTTACACTAGAGCCATCTATTCCCCCTATTTTCTTTATTGTTTCATTTTTAAGGCCCCTGGGCCCTTGCCCTTCCACCCATTTTCCTTAATCAGGTTCACAGTTTCAGTGAGTACCTTCTGCGCAGAGAACCAGTAGAGAAAGAGGTTGTGACACAACCTGGAACAGGCTAGCAGGCCATCATGATTCGTTAATATGACTTTGGAATACTTGTTCAGTTTTTAAAAAAAATCCGGAGTAACCAGATGCTTGTATTTGGCCCCAACCGCAAGTTCATTCATAGTAAAAACCACATTCACTGATGCTTGTTGCCAATAAGATTTTATTTTCCAGACTTTATGACAGATACAAAGCATGAGGAGATTCAAAAAACCCACCACCTATAACCAAACTGTAGTTCCACAAACATTAGATACAACTTACATGTGTCTGATCAAGCACCATAGGCAACTAATATTAGAAGACCTCTCCTTCCCCATCCCCAAAAAGAAAATGAAAACATGAAAAATATTATACTGAATATTAAACTTTCCCTTTAGAACATTCTCATCTTGGGGAACATCTATTTACACTTAATTACCATAAAGGAAATCAAATGGACATGGGAACTTAGTATTTCAGAATATTTATTTTAAAATTTCATGAAAAGATGCACCTGATCCTACAAATGGATCCACTGAGGCAGAGGCTTTGCACCCAGACAGAGCCCTATTGACTTCAGAGAGGCACTGTGTTAGCGCAATTAGGGCAGGTCTACATTATGGCTGAGATCGTCGCTGTGAGATCGATTTATCAGGAGTTGATTTATCGCATCTAATCTAGACGCGATAAATCGATCCCCAAACACTCTCCTGTTGATCAACACTATGAGAGGCGCAGGCAGAGTCAACGGGGGAGCAGCAGCAGTCGACTCAGAACCATGAAGACATCACGGTAAGTCAATCTAGGTATGTCGACTTCAGCTACGCTATTCTTGTAGCTATGTTGCGTATCTCACATCAATTTTCCCCCTCCGACAGTGTAGACCAGGGCTTAGCTTGCAGGATTGGGACCTTAAGAATCAGTTACACTGATAGTGTTTTTTAAGATTATTAGGCCAAAAGACTGCCTAGCTTCATAGTTCTCCATTCGGGAAGAGCTACCATAGTCCTTCCACTTCCCACTCCCCTCCTGCCCCTCATCCCATACACACTTATTCCATGCTAAGTGTTAAATGACTTCTCAACTTGTCTAATAATAAGATGGGGTTCATCCCCCATTTCCAAGGAATGTCACACATATATAGGGTTACTGTCCGCTTAAGATACATTTTAAATCTATTTCCTTCTATTTTACCATTCTGGATTTTAAAACGCTTCTGATTTTTTTTAAAAAAAACTAATTTACTTTCTGCTATTTGTGTAGTTTGTTTACATCCTACTTTCGTCTCACTTTCGATAATGAATCTCAATGCAGTCCGCAACATTTTTCTTTAGTCAGTTTCATTTTCAGGTTCTGTGTTTTAATTGCGAACACTGCAGATGTCATATGTTTAAAAAACCAAACTATTTTTATATAGTGTACCTACTGACCAATAGACATACTGTATGGAAACAATTTAGTTTTTTAAACATATGCCTTTGGGCGATGTTTGCAATTCAAACATTAAAACACAGGGGTAGGGATTAGGGGTTATGTAGGGGTTATTTTTGGTAAAAGTGTCTTACAAAGTTTAAATGTTGAGACCCAAGTGAGTTAGACATAACTGCTTAAACTTTGCAAACACCACAAGCTTTTAAAACGAAGAACAATCCTTTTTTGGCTGTAGCAGCGTCCCTCTCTTGGGGCTCTATTGTTAAAGTACATTCAGCAAGCCCAATCTGGTGCAAGAAGAACGTGAAACGAACTTCTATCTTTATCAAACCTTTCCCATCCACTTGCAGATTAGATTTCACTTGCATTTCCCCCCATCCCTCACACACACACCCTATGAGCCTATTCAAACAGATTCATAATACCACGATAGTCAGTTGCTAAAACATAATTTAGTCAATGTCTTAAAGAAAGAGACTTCCTTTCACAAAATACAGATAGGAGACTTCACTCTTTTCAGTTATAGTCCACAGAGAAAATAGGTTATATATATAGGTCAGTGCACATTTTTATTATAATAAAGTAAACAAGCTAATGGCAACTGCCACATTTTTGTCTATACTTCAGCAGTCCAATAAGCCAGCTTCAGATCTTGCTGAGGATAGATTATACAGACAGCAGAGTATCTGTAATTATCAGGGCACACAAGGAATAGAATACAATTCCCAGCAAAATGAGTGGGAATAATCCTCTCCTTCCCCAACCCCAAAGCACTGCTTTACAGGAGGTACCCTGAGTGCTCATAAATATACAGTTCCCATATTAAGCCCCAACTTATAACTCATTTGAAAAATGTTTTAATCAAGGTTGTATTTGACAGGCAGACAACTTATCATGAAGACTGCAGTGCTAGGCCAAACCAAGTGTATGTTAAAACTTGTCCAGCAGCATTTTAAGCCTATGCAATTCTCTTAGGAAGGCTTTACAATTTAAGGAAAAATAAATAAAATAACAATAGTGCCAGAAACTGGGGTTTTTGCCCCTCTTGATCCCTCCATAAATTCACACTCTAGGGATTTCTTCTGGCATCACTGTTCAAAGCTGGGACAGATTTATCAGAAGACAGAAAGTCTCCTTGCAAATGCTCCATCAGGTGAAGTAACTCCTTTTTTGCTAGATTTAGAGACAATTTAAAGTCCTTGTTATAACAATTCCACAATCTTCTGAGTACAGACCCCTAATGTCAAAAACATTCTCATTAAAAATAAAGCTGCTAACACTTAAAACTATATGAGATGCATCAGTGCTACAAGCCCGGGAAATGGACTGATAAAAACAAGCTGTCAAAAACATAGACAAAACTTGTTTTTTATTTTCATTAAGAACATGGAAAATTAAGTTATCTGTGATCCTAAAAAGTTACAAGAGTATAAAAATATTTCAGTTGGTTTCAGAAATATCTCTGATCACATAAAAGAATAAGTATCACCTTTTTTATAGAAAGTATCTTAATAAAAATATGGCCACGATATACCAATCACAATCCCCTCATCTCATGTAAACAGCTCTATCCCATACTAATATCAAGGGTTTGATCAGAACGGTAACCGAAGTAATCTAAACAGTTATTCTACATGTTAAATCACAGGGAATTTCCTCTATATTAAAAAAAATCAGCAATATCAAATCTTTAAATATTGCAAATGCCTTATTAAGAAAACTGTGTTTGAAAAGAGGTGAAATAGCAGCAATGGAACAGAACCTTGGTCCAGGACAATGGCTGCCTTGTACTACATTATCAATGTGGCAAAATCATTTGTGCAAAACAAAGGTTTGATTTTCAAAGCCAGAGTCTTTAACCCTGTGGCAAATAGTCTTTTGCTCTTCAATTTAATTTCTGTTTGAATACTTTTGCCTGGTAGATTCAGTTTCATAAACGACTGCCGCTCTGCCATGACTTCTGTGCTGTGTTGCACTCGGGTCTCAGCCACAACTGGCGTCAACATGAAAGCACAAAAGATTCACGAAGCCCAGCTGGCAGTGCATGCCAGTTACGCAATTTAAGTAGGTGAGAGGTTATGAAGTTTCTCTCTTTGTTTAAACTTACTCAGGTGAAATTCACTCCTGGGCCGAGGGCCAGCACAAGACAAATACAGCACTCAAATCTCCCTTAAGCTTTCAGACTGAGGCTCAAATAGTGCATATTCCTTTTGCTGGTCCTCTGCACAGTAGAGGAATGTCACCTTCTGAATAATGATTAGCCATCATCAATCTGGCAGGCTAGACAGATTTCACCTGGCCAGAAAGTACATATGAAACTAAAATATCTTTTTTGTTAAGAAAGCATTAAAACACCGTTTTCTTCTAGCACAGTATTTGTTCGAAAGCCTGTAGTACAGGAACTAACGGCATTAAGTATAAAGTGTATTGCACCTTAAGCAGTGCTGTCATTTGACTCTTCATCTAATATTGTTCTAACTTTATTAAGCATTAATACTTTGAACTGGTTCTCATTTGAAAATACTGGTGTTAGACTCTTTAACTACTTTTTTACTTTGGTATTTCAATTCATGTTTAAGCAGCTTTTGAACGCAAGATTCCACTGAGTCAGTGCAGCGACTGCTCCTAATCCTCTTTTATAGCCTGATTTTCAAAGGCTGCTGAGCACTCAGAGATCCCTACTTAACAGAAGCTACAGCTGATCAAAACCTCTGAAAATCAGGTCACTGAGGATAAATGATGGGGAATCCTATGGAAGTAGATGGCATCTTCACAACACTATATTTAGTACAATAGTACTGCAGATTGTAGGTTCATAAGTGCGGCACCAGTAGTTTTGACCCCAGGTTTTTTTCTGGTAGGAAATGCATTAAGCAGTCCATGTTCTTTTTCCATCCCATCAGGAGATGCAGAGCCTTATCATAGGCGTGTTATCTGAGTCCTGGAGTCCTCGATCTCCTTTGAACTCCTTACATGGTTGGTGTGCTGTCCGTTTCTGAATCTGAAAATGAATAAGATTTGAGGGCTACAGAACATTTTATGGGAACCAGACATGACACATTCTGCTCCCAGGCAAAATAACCTATAAAATAACTGAGCGGCACCACTGAAACGGCTTCTGATAGAAAACTGCAGAAAAGCCCCTTACACTGGGATGTGATGCTCTAGAACGGAATCTCTTCTAGACTGAAGAGATGGTAAAATGAACAACATTTGCAAGACTGCGTGTCAATACTCACGGGTCCAATGGAGATCATTTCATCCACCCACACAAGGAGCACGTGTGCATGAGGCTCATGGCAAAATTTCAACTGTGCCCAATATTTGCAGTTGAGGTTTTATCGATTTAAGAACTTACAAACCACTGATCAGACACCCAGGAAACCCCTAACAGTGACAGGGAGCAGCAAGCATTTCCTCAGGAGTGCCACTTACCCTGAGAATTACAGACCCTTATGTCCATTGTGGGTATGGGCAGTTCCAGCCTTCTCCAAATAGTTATTGCTCTTAATTGCAAATCTGATCACAGTGCTCAGCCAGAATAACCTGGTTGTGTGGTAGGGGAGCTGCACGGTGGCTACCACAGTCCCCAAAGGCAAGTGCCCACTCTTTCCCAGGTGGTGGAAGGAAGTAGAAAGAAAATGGCCAGCACATATGCATAGTTGGGCTCACCTCAGACGTCCCCTCAGCTGCAGCATATTGGAAACCCCTTGGTGGAGCACAAGAGGTTTATATCTGTCCAGGCTCATCAGTTTTCCCCTACCTTCAGCCCTCACAGCAGAATTACATACATCCAGGGCTCTCTTCACCCATTGGGGAAGGAAGACAGGATTTGCCTCTTACAATTGCAATATGCACAAGTATAGTCACTTAAAGGACAAGCCACAATACACAAAGTATACACTACGCTACAGCTCTCTTCAGGGACAGGTATGTTGCCTCCCCACACAACCTCTTTTCCCCATCCACACTGAAACCTGCTGCCGCAGAGCACTATATTACATATCGGTCTCTCATTGGAATGCTAGGAAGTCTGAGAACAGACGGCCCAGTCCGTGGCCAACCCTGCAGATGTATTACAATCACAGGGGCAATAGATTAGGGGAGTACTTAATGGTCTGACGGGAAACAGTTACAGACTAGCATTCAGTAACTACCTTATTTTAATTGCAAACCGTCCCTGTAAAACAGTTATAACAAACGTTAGAACCAACTGGAGATTTGGCACACGGCATCTCTACGCGTGTGCGTGCATGCATGAGATTTCAGTGGGCACGCTTGTACAGGGTGACCCAAACAGCAGTGTCCAGCATAGCAAGAGAGCATTGTGTGTTCTTTACAGCGACATGAAGGAGCTTCCGGGGGTGGGAATGATCTGTCTCAGATTATATCAGCAGCTCTTTAGCCACCAAAAGAAAAGATTTATAAATGCTGAAATCCTGTTTTCATAGTTGAGCCCAATCCTGTTCTAGTCAAAGAACAAAGCACTATTTAAATGAAACAAGAACAACTCTATTAAATGAATAGCCTTTCTATATATTAGAAGGGAAAATACAAAAACTTTGCAATGTTCTCTACACGTCTGTGTGCTACCTCACTCACCTTGTATCTCTAATATACACATGATCTAATTAATACAGCACCTTTGTGAGGGATGAAAATATTACTCCTATTTTAAAGATGCAGGGAAAGGCACCCAGAGAGGTGTGGTGACTTGCACTAGATAATGCAAAGCAATTCAGTGGTAGCAGTGGGAACACACCTGAGACTCCCTCCTGATTCCAATGAATGCGGCTCCCAACCTCTTATTCCAAATCCTGCCTCAAAATGGATTTCTTCAATTTTTTTTTTTTTAAAAGCTGGTATCCATCTATATTAAAAAAAAAAAACGCTCTAAGACTAAACTTTCCTCCTGGGACGTTCTGGGTTGTTCATTTTAAGAAGAAAGTACCCCAGTGGGGGACTATGTTTACTCCTGTGTCTTGTACACCAGGAGGGCCTCCCAATGTGCTATAAAAACTCCCCAGCCCGCCTGTTCTACAACTCCTCTTTCTGCATTTCTAGTAGATTAAAAGCCAGGGCTGGCATTAGGGGGTAGCAAGCAGGGCAATTGCCCGGGACCCCATCACGCCACAGCAGGCCCGCAAAGCTAAGTTGTTCGAGCTTGGGCTTCTGCCCATGGCCATGGGGCTTGGGCTTCAGCCTCAGGCCCCAGTGAGTCTAACACCGACCCTGCTCTCTGGTTTATTTTGGCAGACCCCCTAAAACCTGCTCATGGACCGCAGTGGGCCCTGACCCCTGGTTGAGAACCGCTGTTGTATAGCGCCTGACACACTGGTTGTGCTTCTATAATAAATACTAACACCACAGCTCAGGCATTCCTGGCTTTGAGTTTAATCCACTGGGCCGTGCTGACCCCAACATACAAGCAAAATTTTGGTCTGTTAAACTCTCTGTGTACTAAGCCCACTACTAACAGTGAAGATCTCTAATGTGAGTACTGGAGCCAATCAGGATAACAGGATAATCAGAAAGGACTCTGATTTCTGAGTGCTTATCTCAAAACACTCTTGGGCTTGTTTCCAAAATATCTGAGCACCCACGTGGATTTCAGCTGGGAGTCACGGGTGTTCGGCAATTCTGAAAAATCAGTCCCAACATGCATCAAGTCAGGCATGAAAAATCAGAGGCCACTGCTGAAAGGTTTGGTCTATTGCAGTGGTTCTCAAACTGTGGGTCGGGACCCTGAAGTGGGTTGCCACTCCATTTTAATGGAGTCGCCAGGGCTGGCTTGGACTTGCTGCAGCGTGAGTCCAAAGCCCAAGCCCCACCGCTCTGTAGCCAGAGCTGAAGCTTGAGAGCTTCAGCCCTGGGCAGCAGGACTCAGGTTTCAGGCCTTCTGCCTGGAGCTGAAGCCCTTGGGATTCAGCTTCCCCACCCCTCACTCCCTGGCCTGGGGCAGTGGGGCTTCAGTCCTTCCTCCTGGGGTCATGTAGTAAGCTTCGTTGTCAGAACGGGGTCGTGGTGCAATGAAGTTTGAGAACTCCTGGTCTATTGGAGGAGACCTTTAAAACAGTCATTTGTTTAGTGTAATGAGGAGATGATATTGAATTGGTTGTGGCTCTATTTCAGATCTACAGAGTGAATGAAATTCACTTACCCTTTTACTCTTAGCATCTGGTCAAAGGTCTCAGGGAGAGGATTTCCATAGCTCTCTGGGAGAAACAGGGTAAGGATCCCTATCAGCACAGTCAGGCTTCCCATGAGAATGTAAGGCAGGAATCGGTCATAGGCACCTGGCAGAACACAGGACACGGCAACATTAGTCATACACCAATCGTCACAACGAGCTCATCGATGGAATAAATATTCAGGGCACCACTATATTGTATAATTCACTTCACACAATCTGTTAGCCAATATTTCCACCTAGAAATCAGCACAAGTGAAGCCCAAACTGGAGTTATTTATGCACCTGCCAATCCTATCCAAAGGGCTTTTCAATTAAAAATATGCCATACTGTAATATGGGATGATCACCAGCAGGATTGCATCAGTGTTGCCAGTTACTACTTTGGCACTAATTGTGCACCAGTTAACAGCTCCTACATGCCGCTTCTTCAACATAGGGTAACAAATGTCTTGGCAAGATAAACAGTTGTGCTAGTACCACTGCTGGAGGAAGCAACCCTTCAATAGTCTGTTTTTTATTTGGACTCAAATCTTAGCCTCACAATAAAACTTCATTAAATAAAAATTAAACTTCCTCCACTAACAGCACATTCACAAAAACGTGATTAGAAGTGGGGAAAGCATCAGGCCTCCTGTTACAGACAGTGTCCTTGGTCTAGGCAAATCAGGTTTGGGACTTGAAAGTTACTACTACTACCAGAAGCCTTATGTTTGTGCACAAGTGTATGATCAGGATGCAAAATCTGCAAACCACAATAGCATAGAACATTAGGGATCTTTCAGAAAAGGTGCAAACCGAGGAACCAGAGCGTATCTTATGTAGAATACATGTACTCTGGACATGACAATATTATTTCTGGTTGAAGTTATACCTGTAGTCTTTATGATGTAGAGAACAAAGCTAGGATTAACCACCAAAGATCTCTAGTATTTCAGAGGGAGTCAAAGTTTGTGCTTTGACCTCCAGCTTCATTCAATAACTGCTAAACTATATGGTCCTAATTTAGCTGAAGCAAGTGTCAACAGCTCACAGCCTCTGCCTGAAACTTATCTTTTCCTATTTTAAATATGTGCCACTTTCCTCCATCAGTGTGCCAAGGTCCTGAAGGCAGGCTCATGGGGCATATGAATCCAAAATATGAAAAAAATCACATTTTTCCTTACTATATGAATAACCTCTGCATTACTATTACTGATTATTTGCATTGCATTAACATTCAAGGATCCCAAGTAGGATCAGAGCCACAAAGCCTTATGTGCTGAACAAACACAAAGAGATTGAAACAGAGGGAACTTTTTTAATTCAAAGAATAAACAGAAATCTTGGCTACAGGCTGGTCGTTTTGTGACTGTAATAGCTGCGAAAACATTAGATGAGAGAATCACATGGTGTTAAATGATTTGAAAATTCTGCCATGTTCAAACACATGGGTGAGATAATATATGTGAAATTCTCCTCTCACTTCATCATCATAAATCAGATTAAATCCTTTGAAGTAAATGGAATTACATTGGTTTAATAACCACTTGAGAGACAGGAGAGGAGAATCAGTCTATAGATAGATAGATAGATATAGATATACATATCTATATAGATATATAGATATAGATATATATGAGCTGAGCAGGTAGGCATATAGCAGATATATAGCTTCACTAACAGCAGTGGAGCTACACTCACTTAATCCCAGCTAACAATGTTGCCAATAATGTTTATACAAATATTTAATCATATAAGAACATAGAGTAACAGGACATTTAATATTGGAGCAGCTGGGCTGTCTGATAATTTCCATTGCAAGATCCTGTTTTTCGTTGTTTATAGCTTTGCCATAATGTAACCTTTCAGGCTGAAGGTTTCCATACCTGGTGTCTGCTCAGGCTGAATTATTCATTTTGTTACTGTAAAGTTTCAGCAAAAATGGATCAGCTATTTCAGAGACGATTAGGGAAACATAAGGTGTTTTGCCTGTGTTAAAAAAGTTAATGCAACTGTTTTGTTGGGAACCTTTACCACCTCCAGGAGGGATGGGGTGGTGGGGTGGTGAGAGTAATCATCCTCATGTCCAGAACGTGCTTTTCACCATCCCAGTTATAAGCCTCTGGAAAATACCTGCAGGTTACATATGCTCAGTGGAGTCTTACTAGAAGCAGCTAAACCTCTGAAGATTCTGTCCTCTCTGAGTATGCCTGAGTCTCTCTCAGTTCCTACCTGTGATCCATCCCCACAGAGCAGCTGAGCATGTTCCAACCAAGGGCCACAGTTGCTGAAAAGGATTTGCCCCGTAATGGCTGCTTCCAGTTAGGGTGGGGCCAAATATTGGAACTGGGAGCAGGGAGCTTCTCTCTCTTGTGCTCTCAAGAACTCCCCTGCTGGCACTCAGCATGGAGGAGGCCCAGTTGGGCCACCATGCCCTGGGAAAACTAGCTGACTGATAATGGCAACTTTCAGGAGTCACTGAGACCACTTTTCAAGTGTGCACTCTCAAGAGGTGGCAAAATATCATCTCAGCTGCTCTGCTTGTGTTTCACCCCTTTGTTATCCCTCTGTCTTTGGATTGTGAGCAGGGGACCAGGCCTCTTCTGCCCAGTCAAAGAGAATAAAAGGGCCTGATACACCATGGTTGCATCTCTATAGAATTGGAGTAAAGCCATTTATTTCCCTTAGTGTAAAACAAATTGGCCCAAAATGGAGGAAAGTGACTGAAATTAAAAGAGCTAAAAAGCTGGTTTAAAAATCTCTAGAGCACCAGGACTTTCTAGCTTACACTCATTCTTTGGGATAACTTTTCTCTGCAGTTTGCTCTCGTGTTTAAATTCAAGCCAAATGACAGAAGACATCTCACCAAGGTAAACAAAGTAAGGAGCGATGATGCTGCCCACCCTGGAAGACATGGAAGTAACTCCAACTGCCATGTTTCTTACTATTGTTGGGTAGAGCTCAGAAGTGTAGACATAAAGCATCGAGAATGCAGATGTGATCCCAAACTTCCCCAGCATCACCAGGAAGACAGACAGGATGTGAAGGTCTGAAAATAAAATTAAATAAGGATCAATAAAGCTGCATCAAGTTCCCATGCTTGTTACCACCATTGCTTTTACCTCCCAAAGACTTCAGCTTCTCCCCTCCCTCGAAATTATACAGAAGCTCCCTGACTTATGCAAGCATTCCGTTACGGAACGCCTTGCGTAACTTGAATTGTGCTTAAGTCGGAAACGTATCTCTGACCATTATGTGCAAAAAAGAAAAACAAAAAAACCTTCCTATTTCTAGCTAACAGAACCTTTTTGTAAGCTCAGATCTGCGTACGTTGGGTTTACGTAACTCGGGGAGCATCTGTAGTCTTCTCTTCTCATAACCACCCTCTCAGACCTAGATTATCCAATTCGTGACTTGACTTTTGAGTAGGCAGCTTATTTTATACTACCAGGACTTTGGTTCACTTCGAGTCTGAGAGTGGACTTGAAATGCAGTATGGCTCTGCTTGAGCAAACCACATCAGCACATGCTTAAAATTCATCTCTAATCAGCCATGCATTTAGGTTCTACTGAAGTCTATGTTGAAATTTGGAGAACTTCCGATTTTTATAAGCAGAGTGCCCAGTTCAGATGCAGCTGTGTTTTGTCATTTATCCAATTTTAAGAGCTGGTCAGCTGAAGCATAAACAGATCAATAGTTTGATTTTTGATGTGCTGAGCAATCACAGCACCCAGTGAATTCAAGGAGAGCTGCGGGTGCTCGGCATGTATGGGCGGGGGAGCACAACTCAAAATTAAATCAAGCCACAAATGATGGAGGTTTGGTGCATATTTCACCCAGGAACTTTCTGGTTTCCAACCCTTTGCTGGAGCAGTTAGATGGCACTGTAGGATAGATTTTATTTTTACGTCATGAGCTGAAGCTCATACCTATAGGCACCAGCTGAATGAAGAGAATAACCCCTCCTCCTAAGAACAAGGTGCCAGATATCGAATACCGTCGAGGCAAGGTTCGGAGGAGCAGCCAGGCAATCACATAAGCTGGAACTTCAATAATGGCTGAGAGGAAGCAATTGACGTAGGCATCTCCATGCAAGTTGGGAGTGTTGAGTGACAGTCCAAAGTAACCGATTGATGTTAACATCCTGAAAGATGCGTAAAAAATAGTCTCTACAGCATTACCCGAGATTCTGTTTCAGAAACAACACTATGTCAAACATCAGCAGCGATGGGATGGCTTTCAGAATTTCAATAGCTACAGCACAGTTTCTAAGTCTTTTGCCCCTGCAGCTTCTTTCTGTACTAAAAATGTACAAACACAACCCTCTCCACAGAGCGCTAACTTAACTCTCCCTCCCACATGCAGTATGGTAAATGAAAGGCTCACTGGAAGTTATTCATAATGGTGTTTCACTGTGATGGAGCCATTAACAGTATAGTGAAATCCTGAAACATTTCAGTTTGTTACAGCGTGCCATCTACGGTCCCATTTTTAATGACCCTCTCCCTAGAGCAAATTCTATTAAAATACTTGGGATACTCATAAAAAGCTCCATTACAGCATCTGAATCCTAAGATTCTGCGTAACAGAGCTGGAAGGTCGGATTTCAAATCTTGGGACACCTCAATTTGACATCCAAAAGGAATTAACCAATTCCTCTAGATGAGAGGGGGTGGAGTATAAAGGAATGGATCACAGATTGAGAGTCATGTATTAGGTTCTAATTCTTGATCTGCCACTGAACTGCTATATGGCCTGGAGCAAGCCACATGACTTCTTTCGCTATACCTCCAAGGCAGTAATATGTACTTCACACGGATGTTGTGCAGATTAGATTGTGGGGTGGTTTTTGTTTTTTTACAGCAGCATTTTGAGTACACAATGTGCTATATAAATGCTCATCATCAATACGGTCATCATAAATTTGTGTGCTCCCATCCACACATTAAGAGCACAAATCTCTGTCTGCCTAAACACAGATGCAAGCACCTTAATGTAGGTATTTCGACACCCATGTTTGAAACAGGTCCCAGTTTATGAGACTGATTATTATAAAAATGCTACAACAGGCATCACAGACAGATTGTTTGTTGTCCGTGTGCTTTAGGATCACACATCCACTTACCACAACAACAATGACATAACAGTGATAACTGCAATGTTTCGGGTTCTGAACAAGTCCAAAATGTATGCCTTCTGCTGCTGCTGCTGAAGTTTCATATCCTGCATCTGAGGGGAAAAGGTAAACAAACCCAAAATATCCCTATACCCAAGGAAGAGATCAATCTAATCTGTGGGGAAAAAATCTTAACACAGATATGGGAGGATGGAGGTTCTGAAAAGATAACCCCACATTAACCCTTCCAAGTAAAGTGAAAGGGCAGAAAATACAAAAATTAACTGCCACACAATCAATTCTAACTAAAGTTTTAGAGCATAAGCTTTCGTGGGTTAATACCCACTTCGGATGCATGCATCCATTCATCCGACAAAGTGGGTATTAGCCCACGAAAGCTTATGCTCTAAAACTTTAGTTAGTCTTTAAGGTGCCACAGGACTCTTTGTCACTTCTGCAATTCCAGACTAACACGGCTACCCCTCTGATTCTTGACAATCAATTCTGCATCAGCACAGCGGTTTCATAGGAATC
Source organism: Dermatemys mawii (assembly GCA_007922305.1). NCBI lineage: Eukaryota > Metazoa > Chordata > Testudines > Dermatemydidae > Dermatemys > Dermatemys mawii. The sequence goes on from ML677358.1 coordinate 7,126,722, forward strand.
TTGATTATTCTCTACCCCCAGCGGTTCTCCAAAGTAACGTTAAGTTACTTGTGAATAGTGCAGCAGCACTGACATACCAGTACCATTTCGATCTAGAAATCAGTTAGCAAGTCATCAAACAGGGAAAGACTTGCACTAATGTCTCCTCCTTCATGCCGTACAAAGGCACTCACAGCACTGGCCTCACTGACGAGGGCAATTTCCCTCACACTGCCTATTGAGATCTCTATTTAGAATACACAGATCAATGTACAACAAAGAATCCTCCGGCTCCGCTGCCTATTCAGCGGCGGTTGGTTGCAAGAGCGCATGGGAGATTGGAACTCAGTCCCGAACTCAATTACTAACTGTGATGATATTTGCCACCACTGCTCCTCATGTTAGCAGAGGCTGAGAGACCATTTGGTTCTGGAAACAGATCCTCTCCAGCCAATCTGGCATGTGCAGAGTCCACTTTGCTGGGTCCAACTGATTCAGAGCCTGGAGGCAGGGTTCCCAGCTAAGAATTACACCTTGCCTGGGCCAGTAGTGGCCAAAAACTATTACCATTTAGTGGCCTAGGATGAAGAAAGGAGCTGGTGATCTCGGCCCAAGGCTTAAGTGGCTGGTGCCACTGTCACAATGGATACTAAGTTAGTCTCAGGTGAGGGCCAGCCCAGGACTGAATGGAGATAAAAGAGAACTAATCTCTCAGTCCCAGACAACATGGCTGTGCCACACTACTGGCCTGCCTGGGGAAAGTGGAAATTCTGCTTCCTTAGCTGTTCCTGTTTGGCTAGCTAGAAGTTTTCACTTTCTAGGAATGTCCGTCTGGCATCGCTCACAGAACAGACATCGTGCAGGCATCATCCACTGGCAAATGTAATGGCTGACTTCAGCATCAGACTTGTACGGTCGGTGTGTGAGGGGAGCATGCCACTTAATCTCAAAGGCATGAGGCAGTGATGAAAAACAGACTTTTCTACTGGAGCCTGAAAAAGTGTTTCAAAGTATTAAACATGCAGCTGATCTACGGCTGAGACATAAAGGAAGTGCTTTTCTTTCTCACAGCTGTCATAGGATAAAATTCCCACCCCCAAAACACACTTACGTTTTTGGTTATGCCACTTAAAATCAACAATATTTGAGTAGTTTATGCTGCCAAGTAGCAAGTTCATCAAAGAACACATTTTCTTGTAGAAAAGTCATAAAAACATGTGGTTTTGAACTGTGTCGTGGATTATACTGAGCTTAAAATGTGGCTAAAGTTTCACGTAAAAGACATGTGCACATGTAATGAACACAGACACATGGGACTGAAACTGAGGATCATAATCAAAGAGTACGAGCCCCTACCATCTAATTAAGCAGAGTAACTAGCCAGTTATTATGCTCACGGAGCTAGAGGGAGACAAAGATCACAAACGCTCAGTCACTGTATTATGTGTGTATTTGTGTTGCAATCAACCTTTAAATGCTAATCAGTTTTCTGTGCTAGGCTTATAACTCAGAAAATTAAGCAAGAGGTATCATTCCTATGAAAGGACTAAATGTTCTTCATTAAAATGGAGTCCTTTCACCACCAGATCATTATTAAAAAAAACAGAAAACAAATAATAAACCCCATGCACACCCGCAGAGGCAACAGTGTATTAAGCCAGTGGAAAAGGACTACTTAGTAGTCGGACAATGGAACTGCCTACACACTACACATGTTTACTTATTAAGGGCGCTTTCGAGGGTGCCATTTAGTGTTGTGCTGGGACTGACAGACTCTTCAGTGAAGCCCTGCTGTCTGTCAATAGTGCATCCAACCGAGATAAAGAGAGATGCATTTTCATTTCTCATTTTTCTGAGTGAGGCAGCTGGATCCTAACTACAGACACTTTGTTACATCTATGAGACAAGCCAGGTCGGGCTGAAAGGCAGAGAAAGTCATAACTGAAGAGTACAGATCTTACTGCAAAAATAATCAACTGCCACTGCCTGTTTTTGACTTACTGACGCAAATGAGCCACCATCAATTGCCTCACGTCACAGCAAATACTGAACCTGGACAATTTACTGAACAACTAGTGACAGAGCTGTGCTTTGAACTGTTTGATGTTCTGGCTTATCAGAATAATATGGAAATGAAAAGGAAAGTAGCAAAGGTTGTCAAGCAGCAGATTAGACTATCTGGGATAACTGGAAGAGACCTCAAGAGGTCATATAGTCTCTCTTTCCCCCTCACCTCACCCCGTTGAGGCAGGACGTATGAAAACATACCTCTGTGGAGTCAAACAGCGTAGCTGGGGCTACAATGCCATTTGTTTTTGCAGCCTTTCGGATGATGATTTCTGCCTCTTTAAATCTTCCCTGAGAGATCAGCCACCGGGGAGATTCAGGAATGATCCTGAAACACATTTCAGAAGGACTGAATCAAATTTCCACAATGATCACAACTGTTGACTTAATCATCTTTATTAAACACACTTTGGGGATGGATTTGGCCACCTCAGTAATAGATCACTTCCTGTGGTAGGATCCAAGCCTCCCAACAGATAAACATGTGGGTCACTTTACCCATAATGAGTAGTACCACTAAGCTCAATGGTCCTACTTGAGCACATGGGTAACTAGTCACATGGTCATGTACTTGCAGGACAGGGACCGCTTCCTATAATTGATTTCTGAAATTAGTTGTATTCATGTACGTTAAGGGAATAATTAAATTCCATCAGAGAGTCAGAAGTTTCTTGGTAAATAGCTAAAATAGTCATAGTTTGGTAGCATAAAAATCAATCATATAAACAAGTTATCCTTACAAAAGTTGTATATAGCACACAGTGTAAAGTTGTGATGGAAATATTTAATGGAAAGTGCAGACCTGCAAGAGAGTTTATACACAATTTTCTTCATCTTCATATCACAAAACTGATCAGGCTAAGAGAAAGGTAGCAGTGCCACCTTGTGGACATGACTGTATCCGACAGATAAAATCCAAACGTGATTATGTCCATTAATATCAAACACAGGACATGCCTCTACTTCCCCACTTTTTAAAAAACTCTAAATCCTTCAGTCGTAACGGCCACTGTCTTGCTCTCTTTAGTCAATGGTAATTTATCCTCTCTCTTGAACAACAGGTCAGAGACTGCAGAGATTTTTCTACTACTATCTCCCCCACTGCATTTATTTACAGGTCAGTAAATGAATATGAATGCAGATTGCAGAAGCAAGGGATGCTCAGACCCCCTTTGGAGTACTTATCTCACTAAGCTATTGACAGGATAGTTCTTATTTACTGTATAAAAGTTATGAAGTCAATACATTGGTTCACAAGAGCCACTGGCAGGCACTGTGCAAACTTCCCTTACATTCCTCTGCCAATGCACCTCAATCCCCATCTACCATCTCTCTGCCTCTCCAGTCCCAGACCCTGAAGTGGAGGATGAGAGTCAGGGCAACCCGTATGGATGTTTTGCAACACAGACAAACAAGAACACAACTTCACTGGTACCCCAAGGCAGGGCTGTGAATCTAGGTCTCCAGCAGCAAGAGGCCAGTGCAACATCTCAGTGAGCCACCATGGCTCTCATAGGATTTATACTCTCGTGACAGTCAGTTTTCCAACTGGACTTTCATGTTCCAATACCTACTTTTCCTCCATTACTCCCACTAACAAAATGGTGCCGTGTGTCGCAGAGGAAAAGCAAGTAACGCCACATTGAAGTCAAGGATTCTAAAGCATTTCAAGTTAAGTAGAAGCATTCTTTAAAACGCCAACTCTGGAGAGGGATCGAACATCTGACCAACTCCCAAGTCCACTGATAGCAAGCAGGCATTGAAAAATGTTTTTAAAAGGGTTTTATTTCATGTTTTCAGCCAATTTCAAAGAGCAGAAAGATGGAGCTGAATATTTCACACTGTGTAGGATATAAGTCTATATGCTTCACTTAACAGTGCGATAAAGATATTGTTCTTTTTTAGGTCTTAATGTATCATAAATGAGGCTGCTTCAGAAGAATGAGAAAGGAGCTTGCTGGTTAAGACCAGCATGAAAAGAAGGAACAATTTCATGTAACTTTTTTTGAAGAGAACATGTACGTTTTGGGGTGAGAGAAACACCTCACATTTCTCACCTCTATCAGGAAATGGGTGCACTCACTCCACAGATGCAGAGAAAGAGCAAGCATAGCATCCCTCATCTAATCGGCCTACAGGGCCAATCAAAACATCAGGCTTTCTGTCTCGTCTCTGTATTGTTTTCTTTTCACACTGGGAGAGCATAACCATCCATGGGTGAGTGAGGCAAGGTTGGTTTAAATTGGTGTCAGTTTAAAAAGGAATGGGAGCGGGAAGAGGAGAGAAATGAGTGCAAAGAAGAGACCAAAAAACAAAACAGAAAACCAAGGAGCGGAGTGTGGAATGGTCAGGGTTAAGTTAGCCACATGAAATCCATTAGGGTGATGATTTCAAAATCCACACGACAACTGCATGCAAAGAAAAACAAAAAGCGAGGAGAATCCCTTTACGTCTGGTAAACTGCCCACTGCCAAAACCTATTGCTAACATCCTCCCAACCAGCAAAACAGGGAAAAGTAAAAAAGTCAGGGTCTGGGTAAGCGTGCTAGGCCTGGGGCCAATTAGTGGCTTGTCTGCATTCCCATCATAAAGCCCTGGTAAGCAGGCATTTGTGATGGAGCTAACTGTTACATAGGGACCAGATGCTCCTCACCCCGTGATCCAATACCAGGAGAGGCTTTAGCGCCTCAACGGCACCACAGATATAATGAAACCGAGGGCACCAAACCTGAGTGGTGCCGTGATGCTATGCGCCAGAGCCGGGAGCTGGGCCCAGCCCCACAGGACAGGAGGGCAGGTTTGCTCTTTAGCTCCACCCCTGTGGCCTCCATGCCATGCCAGGACCAGGGTTGTGGGGCTGAGGCAGAGGGTACTGCTGCAGGTGGTTGGTGAACCCCTTGACCACAATCCAAAACCAAGCCTAAGGAGAGTTTAGTACAGCGCTCGAAAGGCTACCTCCACCGCTGCTCAATACAGCGCTCCACGCATTCAAACCTGGGATAGCCAGTCACGTTCCTGGACACACTGGGGAACAGCTGTCTCCTCTCCACAGCTCCCCTGACTGCCACAACCAAGAAAAGAGAACTTACCTTTAACGCAGGCCCTGCTACAGAGGCTATTTTAGGTCTTCACAGATGCTCACTCCCTTGCTGGGAGGTGCAGAGCTCCAACACATGCCAGCTCCAACTTGGCTGTGTGCTCAGCCAGCCAGGGTTTAATGGGAAAGAGGCTGATGCCTGGGGTTAGTAGCAAGGGAGGAGAGAAAGGAGCAAGGAGAGGAAAAGTGGGGAGGAAAGAGGGAAGGACCCATAGTGACAACAGCTGAGAAATGCATCTGATGGTTCCCATTGATCTAAGTGGAAACCTTTTCCAAAGGATTGTAAAATTCTCCCCCACTTTACATTTGTACAAATAATATTTTGAAAGGTACAAGGCGCTCAGAGCCAGAGATCTCCAAGTCCTGGGAAGTCAGGTCCACTTCAAGACAGCATCCCCAGTCTCTAAAGGCCAGATAAGCTGGCAAAGCCCCTTACAGGATGAGGCATCCCATTGGCTGAGGAAAAAAAACAGGGTGGACCCAAAGAAGCCGTGGAGCCAAAGAACCCTGCAAGAGGTCATGGTGCTCATGTAAATCCCTCCCTGGACAAGCTACTGACCAATACTGACCCAATAAGCTGTTCCTGGGGCTACGTGTGCCTAAATGCATTTAACATATACACTGTGTTGTGTAGTGTGCTCTCTTGTCTTCAGTGCTACTTCCACAACGCACGCTAAATCATCATGCACCTGATCGTGGCACAGAATTTTGTTCTGGTGACCATGCCACTGTAACCCACATACGCAAGGACCTGGATAAGCCCATCAGAACTCCCTTCACTCAGCTGGCATGGGGGGGTTAGGAGAAGGTAGCGAAATCTTTATAACTGCACATTTTACATTTCCTTTAGACTAAAATTCAGCCTCACTCCTTAACCTAGGCATGTAACCATTCTGTTGGTTTGTTTTTAATGGGAGTTATGGTTGGAAAGATTTTCATTGTACAGGACTGGTTTTTCCAAATAATTTAAAAAACCACATTTCATCCTAGCAGCGGCATGCAATGGTTTTACTTCAGTAGCGAAGCCTGGCTGACCAGACAGCAAGTGTGAAATGTATCGGGATGGGGGTGGGGAGTAATAGGTGTCTATATAAGAAAAAGCCTCAACTATCAGGACTGTCCCTATAAAATCAGGACATCTGGTCACCGTAAGCGAAGCATATCTTTGCAAGGAAAAGGCATCACAGACAGATAAAGGGATTCTGATATGTTTTTTTTATGATAAAACTAACCTGCATGGATAAGCAAAGATGCACATGAGATGCCTGGTTTAGCAGGGTGGTTTCCTGCTGTCTGGCTGGCTTCACATTGCAAAAGTAACATATTGAAGGTTCACATAACCATGACAAAGGACCTGTGAACTGTTACAGCCTATCAATCCGCACAGCCACTCTTGGGAGAGTTATATGGCATTTGGCGCAGATACCATCTAGATAGCAAATAAGATTAGCTTTCAGGATTGTTGACAGAGGATCTGTTATGGTCCACTGAGTTAATCCATTGTTAATTTTTTGGATTTTGACTTCTTTTCCAAGGTCACATTACAGGAATAAATGCCTTGCTCCCTGACCCCCCGGAAACTGTGACTAAACTTTACAAGGCAGGGGGGTGGGAGTGGGGGGAAACTGAGCACCAAAATGTTAGGGCTGAGACTTTTTTATGCCTCTAGCATTTCCCTCTAGTGGAGAATCTGATGTACTGCACTTCACCCAAGTAAACGACTCACTAAAACGATCATATTAAAGTAAATTACTTGTGTTTAAGCCCCAGATTTGCAATCTGCTTAACAAAGGTGCACTATGCAAAGCTCTACTGATCGCAGTGTCTGGGCATATGGTACATGTTGCAGGATCAGTCTGTAAGCTAGAGCCCTGGATTCCAGCGAGCCTGCTGGGCCAAACATCTAATTGCTGGCTTCCATACTGCACCACAATTTCTTTGTTTTTAATGACTCAACACTGTGCCCAGAGGTGGTGAGACTAAAAGTGAGTTATGAAAAAGATCAGAGTAATTAAAGATCAAAGAGATCCATTAGACCATAGAGTTTCTCCTCCTTCAAGGGCAGGGTAGAATCCCTGTAAAGAAAGCTGCATTGGATATTAAGCTAAGCGACACATGATCTGAGCCAGAAAGCCAAGCAGGAGTATGAGATGTTCATCACAGTCACAATGTCCTAGATAAGTTTTAAACATCCTCCCTGCCCTAGTCTCTTACCCTTATCCAGCCCTCTCAGACATAAACATTGTGTGTAGCAAAGCACACAGTTTCTGGGTAGCATTTCAATAAGGAAGATTTTTGTTACATTCCAACCGTTATATCCACATAGAAAATAGGCTTCTAAAAAAGGGAAGAAAGAAAAGTTGGAAGGGAAAGTTTGTACAGTACAACTCATCCAGCAATAATAAAGGAGATAATAAAAAGGTTATAAAGAGAGTTTGAGGTTAAGAGTCCAACAATCTGGAAAGAATTTCCAAACAGCACTGAATAGCCAGCAGAAGATGGACTCTCGCAGTGTCAGCAGGGTTCAGCACAGAGATAAGTTATCTTAAAACAGGCTGAAAATGTTTCATCTTCAAGGCAAATCCCTTCACTTGGCATGCACAATACCAAAACGTGAAGAGAAAAAGAAAATCCATAGCAATTATAACCCAACTGGTTATTTCACAATTTAAACTGGAGATTACCAGCTACAGATGAGACTTTCTGTAGCCGAACACCTTGCAATACAATTAAACTCACCACCACAGTGGAATGCAGAGTACCCCAGGTACAGTAAGAGCCAGTAGCAGCATCCGCCAGTCTCTGATGAAGTAAGCAAATAGTGGCAGCAACATGTAGCCAATTGCAAAAAATATGCAAACTCCTAATGTAGAGAATATAATACGAACTGATTTGCCAAGAATTTCTGTGCCTGTTCAAAACAAGGGAGTTTGGATTAGAATTTTAACTCTTTTTGTAAAACCACGTCTAAATATTTTATCGCATTTATAAAAAACAGTTAAAACAATCTTTAAAATGGAGTCATTTCCCTTATAACACTTAAAGGGACACTGTCAAGGAGTTCTGGCCCAAAATAAGACCAACCTTAACATGAAGATGATCTGGTGGGACAGTCTTCCAGATTTTTATTGTATACGAGATTTCAAAGTTGCCAAGCCATTACTGAGTAATTGAAAGGCCAGCCACCATTTGTGTGAGAACCACCTCTTTCAATGCCCCCTGCTGGTTCTGCAAAAGCAGGTTTCAAGTAATACACAGCTATTTTCAACACTAGATATACTCCTTGTGACAACATCTATGATGTTGCAAAGACAACAAAATAAATGGGCCTTTTTTCAGAGCTTTGTTTCAACACTCCTTTGAATTTCTGCATTGCTAGCATAAATACTTGCTCAACGGACAGGACAAAAGTAGAAGACTTACGTTTCTGCCATTGCAAAGACTGGGGAGTTAAGAGGAAAAAAAACAGCTGACAGTGTCCTTTTAATCAAGCCTTCTTGTTCACACTAATTTGGGAACAGAACATAAAGGAAGTTTATACTGAAATATGGCTCACTCCAGATATATCAGGATTAAAGAATTGCCATACTAGTTGATCGGACCATACGCCCAGTGCCCTGTTTCCAACAGTGGTCAATGGCAGATTCTTCAGAGAAAGACATAGAGCCGCTGCACCTAGTCCTCTACAGTAGCACCTGAAGACAAGGGCAGCAAATCTCTCGCTCACTCCAGTCAATCAGTTTTTACCCTGAATCACGAGAACTGAGTGATCCAAGAAGTTACATTTCAGCCACAAAACTGCAGATACTGTTATTCACACGAACATACAACAGATTTTTGAAATCTTGCTAAATCCTTTGCTTCAGTTCTTCCCTGCAGTGGCATAATCCACGGGCTCACCAACTGCATAAAGCAGTCTTCTATTACAATCAATTTTAAGTGCCCGCTTGTCCTGGGAAAGGATAAACAGGGACATCTGAGGCCTTCACTGGCCTGATTTTTAAAATGCCACATGCCTAATAGTTCACATTAACTTCAATGGAATTTGCTGAGTGCCACTTCTTTGGGCGCCTAAATAAGTACTTGGGACCCTAACTTCAGAAACTCATCTCTGAAAGTCTTTGCCTACATTTCCTACCATACTTCTCCATAATAAGTATTCCTAGTCTTTCAGTCTCGTCTTGTTTGAAAGTCCCTGTAAGCCTCTGATCATTTCCATGACTTCTCAAACCCTGAGTTTTCCTAGGTCCTTAAAATTACATGACTTAAGCCAGGTCTACGCTACCCACAGGATCAGTGGGTAGTGATCGATCTATTGAGGATCGATTTATCGCATCTAATCTAGACCTGATAAATCGATCCCCGAGCGCTTTCCCCGTCAATTCCAGAACTCCATTGCCGTGAGAAGTGGAAGTGGAGTCGACGGGGGAGCGGCAGTGGTCGACTCGCCGTCATGAGGACACTGACGTAAGTTGACCTAAGATATGTCGACTTCAGCTACGCTATTCGCTTAGCTGAAGTTGCATATCTTAGGTCGACGCCCCCCACCCAATGTAAACCTGGCCTTAGTCTGAGCATACACCATCTACATATACATTATATGTATATAATAATATACATGCATCAGTATTTTTCTCTGAAAATCACAATGGTAGATTCGCCTTGTTGACATCATGATGGAGAAAGATCCTTTAACTTGTTCGGTTTGACAGTGTCTCCGTGTTCCTTATAGAAGCTATAACTAATCTGGAACTCAAGTTCAGGTACCTATGGCTTAGGTTACCACATACTGGGCTGAGCACTTGCTTGCACTGAAATCAGTCATCCATGGTGTTGCCCAGTTACTACATATTGTTGGATCCTCTGGATTTGCTAACAATCCTTACTGATTTTGACTTGCTTAAATATTATGCTAGTAAATTTAGTTACCTCACTATCCAGCCCCTCTAAGCCGTTATAAAGCGGGACACACAGATTCTAGCTCTCAAGTCTGGTTGAGCTACATTTGGCATAGGACCCAAAAGGCAATGAAGATGACTTTATGCCACTTTTATTCTCTCCCCTTGATCTCCAGGACAAATCAGAGCAGCCTCAGGGCTGATCTAAATAGCCTGAACAGTCGCAGGAGGATGTGTAGCATCCGAGAATCACTTGATCACAGTACGTTTCAGCCACGCTCACTCCAACCCCAGCACATCCCCTACACTGGCTGCATGGCACCCAGAGATTCCACAGGGGAATCCGCAGCTAGTCACTTTGGTTAGTTTAAAGGCTGCATTTGTCCAGCTATACAAAGCAAAGCCACCTCCTCAGAGCCACTGGACTGGCCCAGACAAGGTAGTTTACGGTTTGTACAAAGTTGTTTCCATGGAATTAAAACAAAACTCAGAAAACAGCATTTTTTATATTTAAATATTCCCTGTTTGCTTTTGCATCCCAGACAAGAATATTATGTTAGTGCGTAAGAACCTGACATTTAAACAAACTACCTGGGTTTTCATCTCTCATGCCCATTGATGAGCAGAAAGAATAGACAGCATAAAATGATGAAAAAAATAATTGTCTTACATTTTCAGTTTCAATATCTAATGTGCTATTAGTAAAATACCCTGAATGTTGTTAACTTGACATTGTTTCTTTAACAATATTAAAACAACACTAGATTTAGTTCCAATTCCTGGGTCACTTTATTATTTATCATTTCCCATTTATTTCTATTCTTTGCATCCTTCCTCAAGACAGGAGAGTCTCAACTTTCTTATAACATGGACTACATTTCAATAAACAGCTTGTCATGTGAACACATCACCTCCTATTGCCAACATGCAGATCACTTCCCGCTAATCTGTGATCACGTAACATTCCTCTAGCAACTTCAGCAGTGACTTACAATGTAGAGTAAAAGCATTTATGTCTGACCACATGCAGCAGCTTAGTGAGAACTGAGCAAATAAACTCAAATAGAGCGTGCCTATCTCTGTCTTTGTAAAGCGCTGGAAAATGCAATGGAAAGAAGGAAGCTCTTCCCAGCAGCTCCAAAAGCAAATTTTGTACAGCGTCAGGAAGCGGGATGTGTTGCAACACCTCATCATGGCACCAGGACTGTGCTGACACATTGCATCAATAACACTTCTGAGTCATGAAGATGCGGTGCTGGAATGTCATACTATCATCATTCTGAGGCTAGGAGGCCTCTAGTTTATGGAAGTGATTATCCACAATAAAATACAACTGAGATATTGCATAAAGGAGAAGAGGGGAGAAATACCCTCGCAGTTCAGACTAGTTAAGTTATTAGCAGTACTGTTAATGGCCTGTACAATTAACATAATAAGTAGCAAAAAATAAAATTAACTTTAGCCAGGAAATTGGGCAGAATTTTATTGTTTTTATTCATTTTTCACAATGCCTTCTCTAGGACAGATTGTGTCTGCTTTGCAGCTTAAATTAGATCACTTTGCAGTTTAAATTAGATCACCATCTTTCGGGAACCTTCACTGAGTGTTCTACTAGCAGTGAATCTGTTTCCCTGTTTAATGATCTTCCAAATTAAGTGTTCATATAATCCAGTTTTGAAAGATCCTGAAGAGAAGCAGGTCTGTGGATTGAAATCAATGGACAAGCTGGTAAAGGACTACAAGTTTGTACTAAGGTTGGATCAGTCTATAGTTTCGTTTGGGAAGAGAGGGACTGCAATATGAAGACAATACCATGATTATAAAATGAAGGACATCTGTAATAAGAATAATATCTTGTAATAAAGTTACAGTTCAAATAACCATGCATCCCTAAATCAAAGCAAATTTTGGACAGCTGGTTCATTCAGCACACACATTGTGCCAATGTGATATCTAGTACTTAGAGAGAGGAACAGTGTAAGCCTTCATTTACCTAGTTCTTTTTCCAATAAAATGCCTAGCCTTCTCTTAAGAAAGTTTGAGCATAACAGTTCTACCTCATCTCTCCCATGGTCCTCAGTCACCGGACTACAGACATTTCCTATCCATTGGGGCATTAGTCCTTTACTCACTGAATATGATGTGGACTCAATTAATGACATCAAGCAGACAGATATAAAGGTGTAAGGGAGTTTATGGGGGTACATATGAGTTATATAGTTCATAAAAGTGCATTGTAATATTGCCTAAAAGCTATTGTGGCAGAAATGCCCAAGATCTATTTATGAGCTGCATTTATTTATGAGACTGACTAACCTGAGCAAGCGGCTCATGAATAATTCCCCATTAAGCATTTCTTCCTCTCCCACCTATCATGTTTTTGTTTTTTTAAAAGAGCAGTTATACTCTTCCCCCTGGTGGTGCTTTGTTTTTTGTCTTTCTGAGAAGTTCAGTATTTTTAAAAAACCAATGAATTATGGGGTTTAAACATTTTGTTAAAAATGCCTAGAACTTTAGGATTTGTGACAATTCAAAAATAAGATCTTATATAAGATTAAGTCTCTCGGGTACATTTATATTCCTTTCCCGCCAAAAGAGAGCGATTTCAGGACTTTACCAAAGTGCCTGGACAAATGTAGTGTATTTTTATAGTCACATAACTTTAGCAAAAGTTCATATTAATTTTCCATAATCAGATTCTCTTGAGAAACTAGTGATTTCTTAAGGAGCTGGAAGATGCATAATATTTAATTGAGGCTCCAACTCAACATCAACATCACACTCATTTAATACAGTTGCTTCTTGAAGCTACTGAATCTGCTTTGCAACAGAGGCAGGTCACTTTTACACTGTTAAAAGAAACCTTCAATGTGCTGTAAGAAACATAGCAACATTCCCATGGCTCATATGGTCACCTAGTACACGTCCATCACCCAAGTCTCTTAATCATTTCTCACACACTGATCATCTGTCGTGGTGGAAGTGAATCCAACCAGGATTCAGTAGAGACAGAAATGGATAATTTTTAAGTAGCAAAAAACTATGTACAACTAAAAGATCATTGATCTAAAACTATTTTAGGAGACACAACCCAGTCTCCTAACAATGGATAGCTAACTTCACACACAAATGCATGTACCCAGAGAGAGTTTAGAAATGGGGTGGATTAAACAGTAAGACAAGACATAACATTCTAAATTATCTTCCCAGAACTAGGCTGCTCTCTTGTAGTGGTTAATCTTCATGAAATATTGAGGAGAACACAAACCATGCAGAGAGGTTATATAGTTAAAAACCATTTAATGTTACCTTATGAGCACCTAAACTCACAAAGCTTAGTAGATGGGATTTATGTGGGAATAGTTATCACTGGAGAACAAATACAGCTCCCGTTAATCACCATGTCTCCAAATTAATCCACAATATTGTAGGTTAAAAAGAGACCCAACACATTTTTCTAAAACGATTTCCAGTTCAGCAAATGTCATTGACTTAGAGCCCACTGAGCAAAAGACAATCTTTTTAATAGCAACTTTACTAGCTCAGAAATCTGTCATTGCTGCACAGCTCAGTAATGATCCATGAACTTAGATCAAAGGCCTGGCACAGCCCCTCCAACTTCAAACAATCTCATCTGAAAGAGGCTGATAACAACCAGGGCTTGGATGGGGATAAATCGTATCTCTGCTGGCCCGACCTACCTATCAGCACCATGCTGCTGATGGTTTTGACACCCATTAGCCATGCTAAGACACTGCCATGCCCCCTTGCACTGTACTGATTTTACATTGTTTTGGAATTTTTAAAAGTAAGGTTTCCCATTAGCGTTTCGCTGGGGTGGGAAAGAGAATAGGATTAGCTGTTAGTATGTAGTTTTAACTGAAATTATCATGATGCTAGTGTCGAAATGGCATCTCAGTTTAACACAGAAACATTTTTTTAAAAGACATCCCTATTTCAAACACCAGGCTTCGACCAAGAAGGCCTGGTTTGTTTTTCAACCAGATGCGTTTTCTCTAAATAAGGGTTCCTAAAAGCACCCCAGTTATAACTGCCTGGTCATGACTAGAACTTTTCACCCTTTTATAAAAATTTTCCCACCACATTTTTCTGCTAGATGGCTTGCAGCCTTAGAACAGTTTTCAATTAGCAAAAATCACGCCTTGGATTAACCTCATTGGCTATGATACTGACAGCCGACTCTTACTGGTTACATCTTCCTCCTTTTGAGCTGGTGTGTATTTCTCTTATTTTCCCTTTCTCTTATCATTAATGAGACAGCACATTCTCACATACCAGTACAGCACATTGCCCTAACCTACATGTGATAAGGCAGCGGGAATCCAATTGATTGCCAGTTACATGCTATAACTATGTAGCTTAATACAATGTAGCATAAAAACACTGCCCAGTGCTTTCAAAAATCCATGATTTAACAGCCTGTTCATCCTAAATACTTAACTGATCCTGATTCTCTGCTAGAAGTACAATAACTCATCTGACTGACCTATCTGCTTTGTTAATGCACACACTAAAACCTCTCAGCTTTTGTCAGCTCATTAGTACAAGGTTTGATCATTAGTAGAAGCCTAGGACTATAAGAGGGTTTAAAAGAGAATTGGATAAATTCATGGAGATTAAGTCCATTAAAAGCTATTAGCCATGATGGTTAAGGCATGGTGTCCCTAGCCTCTGTTTGTCAGAGGGTGGTGATGGATGACAGGAGAGAGATCACTTGATCATTACCTGTTAGGTTCACTCACTCTGGGGTCCCTGGCACTGGCCACTGTCAGTAGACAGGATACTGGGCTGGATGGACCTTTGGTCTAACCCAGTACAGCCATTCTTATGTTCTTATGATCAAATAAATGAACCAAATTTAAGCATGTAGAACCAAATCCTGGTCTCATTTAAGAATAGAAATTCTGCTAACAGCAACAATTGGACCAAAATTTGGCCCTAAGTTTGGATTTTTCGGATGTTGTACTCTTCTTTCTCAAACAATGGAAAACCCATTCAAACCTCCCATCAGGCAAACTTCCCTTGAGAGAGGCAGAAACCTTCACTCAACAGCATTCCGCCCCAAAACACATCGTTAAAGTCAAATTATAAGAATGAGAGCCTGTAAATTCTTTTTTCTTTCGGCTGAATTATTTCCTCATTGGATTCAGGAAAAGTTGGACAATTCACTTATACTTATTAGCAAATATTCAAGAATTCTTCTGCTTCTGAGGAGTTGAAAATAGATCCAAGAAGGGAGATGAGGCAGTGGAAATTAGATCTTCTCCACAACTTATTTTTCCCTGTGTGACCCAGGGACCTGTTGGTGCAAATTGGCACAGGGCACAAGGGGCAGGCACAGGTTTTAACAGGGATCCCCAGAGTTGGATATATACATAACAGTTCACTGAAGAGTGGCATGTAAGGTCTCTGCCGAGAACCAGTTACCCACTAGCTGACGTAATCATTGTGAAATATATGTACGGATAGTATTTAAGGAGACATATATCTATATTTAAGGAGGCATATTATGTTCTTAAGGTCTTTGATTTAAGACAGGTCACCAAAAGGTGACATACCTTGGAATGTTCCTTTCAGGCAGGAGGTAAGAGATACCTATCTCCCTGTTTAGCCATATGGGTCTGGTGTACTGTATGCAAACAGGCATACAGCATGAGGCCTACTTCACCAGCTGTAAAATGAGAGATTGTGATAGCTACAAGAAAGGAAATCTATAGG
Source organism: Dermatemys mawii (assembly GCA_007922305.1). Lineage (NCBI taxonomy): Eukaryota > Metazoa > Chordata > Testudines > Dermatemydidae > Dermatemys > Dermatemys mawii. Next base: position 7,142,502 of record ML677358.1, read on the forward strand.
ATGAACCACACAGCAGTGGGTGTCCTGTTTATAAATAAAGGCAAAAAGGTGAAACTAGCATATTGTGGAGCAAAGAAACATGCATAATCCTTCACCTGGGAGGCAAGCTGACAGCGTACTTGTCTCATGAAAGGACGGTCACACCCAAGCCTGGCTGTAAAGCACTGCGGGGATTTTGGGTGAGCAATCTTCTACAGGACTTGAGAGTATTTTGTTAATGGAGTTTAGGCTCTAGAGTGTGTGTTATGATTTTCTTTTACATGTAGCCATTTCTTTCCAATACTTCGACTTCCTACCTCTTGAGTCTCTAATCTTTGTTAAATAAACTTGTACTTGATTTCACCATAAACATATCTATGCAGTGTGTGTAAAGCAGAGCAGTGATCTGAGGGGGAACAGGTAAACTGGGTTGCACTGTTTCTTTGGATGCAGCAAATCTCCCAATACTGAGTGGACCAGGGACTGGATATGCCAGGGAGATACTCAGTGGGTTTAAGGGCCTATTGCTAACCTGCAGAGTAACATGGGGCCTGCCAGGCTGAGAGGAGAGTGCTTGTGTTGCCCACGGTCGTTGAAATCAGGGAGCTGACCCACGGCAGGCACGGAGAAGACTTGATCATGCTAAGAGCAGGGGGCAGCAAGCTGCCTCAGAAGCCTAGAAGCACCACACCCTGCACCTCCACTAGGAGGCCAATCTCACAGCTTAAGGTCATCTTTTACTAGCAGTGCTACACTGATGCCTTAGAAATGGATACTTGAGACACAAAATAGGTTCTGGCTAAGGCCACATTGTGCTGTTGAGAGAAAGTGCCTGACAGAGGTGAATAAGAGTTTGTAGAAATAATAATAATTAAAAAAAAAAGTAACTGGCCTCTTGAACAAATCATTTGATACTAGCCACACAGTGAGGGGAAGGCTCTGTATGGGACACAGTTCATTTGTCCTCCACCCCTTCTTCATTATGAAAATGCTGATAGCACAGAAGCAAGATATTTTACTTCGACATGTCCCTTAACAACTAAGTTTTTGGTTAAGTCAAGTGAGCTCGCTTGAGAATATTCAATAAAGTGTCCCTAGGAAATAACTTTCCACAGCTAGTTCAGTTAGGGCCCACTGATTTCAGCAGGCTATGGAACAAGCCTTTAGGGAGGATGCCAAGCAAGTCTGAAGTATCTATCACACTGTTCTCTAGTGGATTGAACCCTTGAATGTGAGCCGCCACATTTGAAAGCAGTTCTACAAAATAAACCCACCCTTAATCTCTCCACTAAGATTTGCTTGGAGAGACTGCAGGTGTTCTAGTGGCACAGACTCAAGTGAATAGAAATGGGTACATTTTTCCTGTGTTATCAACATTTTACAAGATACTCCCCAACCATAGTATCATACTGAAGGACTGCCCGTTACAGATGCTATTTTCCTATGATGTGGTGTGTATTTAAAGCCACAGTATAACTAATGAAATTATTCAGATGTAACCCTGTTATCAAAGACATATTAGCTATATGCTGAAAGAAAAATGCATGCTTTTGTGGGTATTTGAGGATTATTTATAGTGTGGCCATTTTTTAAATCTTATACTTCTATAATTCTACAACTTCAATCTATTTAACATACACTGATTACATATCAAATAGCATATGAGCTGACCATAATACTAAAAAACACAATGATAAATGGATTATGAAATTAATGAATTGGCTACCATTGGAATGAATATTATCAAAATCATCTCATTTGGAAATCAAACTTTATAGTAAATACAATGTGAAAAAAGTCCATTCTTTTGAAATATTCATGGTCATGCTACATCAGCATTTTCCTTTCCAGTTCCCACCCAGTTTGCAGGGGATTACAACTTGGGTGCAAGCTATTTTTAATTGAAAAATTAAAATCTGGCCTATAACATACCTATAATATGGTTACAATGCTTCTGGTTTTAGGAAAAATAAATTTGTAAACCAAATGAGATTAAAAATGAAAAATTATTAAATGTTTTAACGGTCTGATCGACACCTGCTTAAAACCAAAACCAGTGGTGGCACAGTGAGTGAACTATACACATTTAATGTGATCTCATTGAAAAATAAAGCAGTCAAATGAAAAAAACAGCCAAGATTTCAATATTAAAATCATTCACAGAACAAGATTAAGCAAGATGGTTTATCTTAATTTCCTTCCAATTTTTTTAAATTACAGCTACAGGAAGAGTCTGAAACCCTTCTATCCATATTTTCTAGGCACCCACATAGTTTTAAAATTTAAATTTTAAAAAACCCTCAAAAACCTTACAGTGCACAAAAAAGCTCATTTGCTGAGACTTTGGATCAAACTGATCTTGGGTGTAACATACACTGTTGACATCAGCGAAGTTTATACCAGGGATTCATTTGGCTCACTGTACGCAAAGTTGCAGCCAAGAGCAATTCGTTTCCTCCAACATATGAAATTTAGAGTGAACTGCAATCAGTATAAACATAATTTAGGATAATTCAGCACTGCTTGACTGTCAAGAATACATGTAAATCTACAGTCCTGTCAATACTTAAGCTTTGGCGAAAAGTGACTTAGTCAGACTTTACCCTGTGTTGCCATACGGGTCATTTTAATTTGCAACACTGTAGTTCTTAAAGCAATATGATCAACAGAATCCCAAGCTGGCATAAGAAGGTACAATTTCACTGACGCCAATGGACTTACACCAAATACAACTTTGGCATGGGACTGAAATACAAGCAGTAAAGCAGATTGCTGCAAGTGGGTGGGTGGAGTGGGGAGGGAGTTGAGCAGCTTTTCTGAGAGCTGTTCCTTTGGATAACAGGCCTTGAACTATTTCCACAGCTCTGTTTCTTTCTCTAGAGAGATAGGGAAATTAAGGGAGAGGGTTTCTGATCTGACTGTGCCAGACTGTGTTCTTCCATGAGCAAAGCATGAACTACTGTGCTCTCGGCACTCCATGCAAACTAGATCAAGTGAAGCTGACAAAACTAGCAAAAATTACTTAAGTATAATAAACTTATTTCAGATTTCTTTATCTGCAGAACATTACTGTACCCAAATTATAGGCAACTTCTCTGAATTCACCATTTGAGCAGCTCAACATCCCTGGTCACTCAATAATAGACTTGAAGATGACAATTTTAAAACAGAAAAACTTCAAAAACAGACTCCAAAGAGAAACTGCTGAACTGGAATTAATTTTCAAATTAGATACTATCAACTTACGGTTAAACAGAGTCTGGAAATGGCTGGGTCATTACACAAATTGAATCTATTTTTCCATGTTAAGTATCCTCACACCTTTTTGTCAACTGTCTGATATGGGCCATCTTGATTATCACTACAAAAGATTTTTTTTCTCCCGCTGATAATAGCTCATCTATACTAAATAGCCTCTTAGAATTGGTACGGCAACTTCCACCTTTTCATGTTTTCTGCGTGTGTATATATATATATATATATCTTACTACTGTGTGTTCCATTCTATGCATCCGATGAAGTGGGCTGTAGCCTACGAAAGCTTATGCTGTAATAAATTTGTTAGTCTCTAAGGTGCCACAAGTACTCCTGTTCTTATTATGGATACAGACTAACACCGCTGCTACTCTGAAACCGCTCCAAATATGGAAGTTTGTTAAGGCCCTGACTTAGCTAAGCAGTTAATCATACGTTTCACTTTAAGCATACGCTGAAGTTTCACTGAAATCAATGGGAATTAGGCATATATCTAAGTGATTTGCTGAACTGGGTCCCAATGCAGGTATTTAAACAAAAGGCGGGATGGGAATTCCTTCTTTTCCACCTCAATTTGAAAACATACTGGGCACTATGGTTTACTGTTTGGCATAAAGAAACTTTTTTCGTTATTATTTAAAAGTTTTCTAAAATACTCTAAGACAGTAAAATGTATATTCAGCATATAGTTCATGCTTTTTACTGAGATTCCTTAATTTTTTCAAGAAAATATTCTAGTGGAGTAGATTGAGGATTATGCGTAATGGAGAATGTGATAGTCTCTTATCAAATGGTCTGCTTGGAATCAAAAACTAAGTCATTCACTAGCACACTCAGCAAGCATTTAATGTAACAGACATGTTCATACCCAGAATGAAGGCCACCACGTAGTTCGAGATCTGTCCCATGCCAACTATAAGAAACAGCACTGTGAACATCTCCCAGCTGGTAGAGAAGACCTGCACAAAACTGAAGCCAGTCTGCACTGCCATGGTTGCAAACAGAATACTCTTCCTGCCAAACCTTTTGCAAAAACATGGAGAGAAAAGTTATATTAAAAACAAAAATACAGAATAAAAATAATTTCAAGCTGAATGGCTATGCAATACATGAATAAAAATAATTCAGAAGAGCAGACATCCTAAAGAGTTAGTATCTCTGCAACATAGATACAAGTCAGCCCCCTTGTGCATATACATTATGATAGCCTTTAATTACATTATCACATACTATTTTTTCCAGATCCCATCCCTCATTCAGCACATAGGATGGATACTAATCACTTAATGAGAAGCTAGTCAATATTTTATTTTTTCCTCTCTATTCAGTATGCAGGTCTAGGCCTTGTTCAGAGGTTACTATGAAGAAAAAGTTATTAATTTCCTCCCTATAGTATCTGAGTGCTTCACAAATATTAAATTATCATTTCCAACCTGTCCCTGTGCCAATCTGTCTCTACCCCACCCTTGGCTCCTTGCCCCAATTCCATTCTCCCTATCTACTGTAGGATTGCCAACTCTGTATTATTGCATGGGTCAGGAGGGACTCAGCTGCGGACCTAGCACTGGGAGTTGCAGCAACCCAATGCAGGTAGGAGGTGGCCCTGGCTGAGATGGGGCTGGTACAGGTGATGACTCAGCACCTCCCCTACCCACAGTAACTGGGGGTCTGGTCAGTAGATCCAGCCAGACACCATCAGGTCCCCTTTTTGACCAGACTTTCAGGTCAAAAATTGGACACCTGGCCACCGTATTGCCCACCCAGACCCACTCTCCACTCCTGAGACTTCTCAGCCTTGTCCCACTCTCCCCCTCCAGGCTCACTGTCCAAATTCCAATCTCCTCCCACCCCAGCTCCTTGACCTTAGTCTCCATGTTAGTCCCACTTCACCTTCCAGCTCCTTGACCTAGTCTCATACTTGGAAAACAACTGAACTGTTCTGGCTGAAGTTTTTTAATAAAGAAAAGTCAGCCTGAAGCAGACACCTCGCATGGAAAATTTCAAACCAAACCCTTTATATGTTTGGTCACACTATAAGCAACAGAAAAAAAGGTTTCTTAAAATGAGATGTGTTGGACAACTTTAATAATAAGTAGCATAAAGACTTAATATTATTGTCCTTCTTGAAGAACACTTCCAATTTTCACATACTGGAAGAAATAGTTCAGCTCCCAAAAGTATAGAAGAGCGCACAATTTGGATAACAGCAATACAACAGTTGCAGTTATGCAAGACATTTATCTATCTGAGCTGGTCAGAGTGCCAATAAGTGTGATGAATATACAATTAATCAGAGGCCTAATCTTGCATTGCATTAAAGTCAATGGGAGCTTTGCCTGAGACTTCAGCGGTTGCAGAATCAACATGCAGGAGAGAGAGAGTCTCATAGCAGATTACTCTGCTGGAACAATAAAACCGAGGTAGTGGAACTCTAGCAATGATTTAACTGTACAATCCTCTCTCCATCTTTCATCGTCCTTCTTCTCCACTTGCTGTCTACATTACGTTTCTATTCCTTTTTCTTATGGAAATATAACTGCAAGCTTACCTCTGGATTTAAAGACACATAACCCCTTCACATGCTATGTTAAGGTTGCAAAGTCAAGCACTCAGAAGTTAGGAAAGGACAGAATTAAGATTGCCTCTGCAACCTTAATTTGGCCCCGATGTGCATATGGATTGTGATGGTCTTTAAGGACATGAGTCTATACTATTTATCTACAGAATACCTGTCTCATCCATAAGGACACATTGATCTCTATATGGAGTTTAAGGGGCTTTTATTAGAAAGGGTGGCTACAATATTCTCTCACTTGGAGAGTGGTTTCTGCAGCAGCACAGGTAAAACTCAGAACATACAACTCTTTATGGTCAAAAATTTTTCTAAAAAGTCCTACCAGGGCCCTGACAGCAGCAAGGCAGAACAGAATTTATCTGAGAGCAAATTTACATGCTGAAGATTTTTATTTTTTTAAAAAGAGGCTTCCCACTCCAAAAATTGTGCCAGAAAGCTTTAGTGATTATCATGTCTCATTTTTTAAATATAACATTAACCAAGTTCTGGCAAGAGTCAGTGGATGAAATGCAATTTAATACTTGAGATTTTAGGATTAAAACTTCCATCAAGTTTTATAAGCCCACATTCAACATCCCAAGAAGCTGATTCCTTGTACAAGAGTTGAACAAATTCTGAGGAACAGGGGAGAGGGAGACAGACTCCAGGGATGTAGACTGACGCCTCGTTCCCAAAGCTGGGGGTGTGTGGATAAGGTAGGCCTGCCTAGGCTTTAGGTATGTCATTTATGCAGATAGACTATTGTGTTACCCACCTTTGACTTGTCATGCTTTGTCCTCACTGTTGGGATTACGCAATACTTTATTTTGAAAAGGCTGTTTCGGTCCACTCACAGAGCTTGTACCCAATCAGGCCTGTAATCACAAATGGTATACAGGTGGTAGCCTAGTATCCTGGTCTAAGAGTTGGTGAATCGCAGGATTCCATCCCAGAGAGGTAAAGACTCGAGACGAAGTCCAGAGAGGGTGCGCTCAGAGAGAGACAACAGAAGGAGTCAGAGGTACTGTGCAGCTAACCTTGAGCAGGGATAACTGCATCCAATTCTGGGGTCCACATTTTGAAAAAAATGTAGAAAAATTGGTGAAGGTGCAGAAAAGAGTCACAAGCCTTTTTCAAGGGTTGGAGACAATGCCTTGCAGTGAGAGACTTAGCACTCAATCTGTTTCTTCTTCTTCACTTTCGCCTTGTTCCATCAAGCAGGGCCAGTGTCTCCTGTTCTTCTTTGCCAAGCACTATTGGCAAGCATCATCCAAACTGACATCAACCTTTTTCATGTTTTCCTTCAGTGTTTCGAACCACCCTTTTCTAGATATTTCTTGGGTACTTTGTCCCATGACTACTAGTTCTTGTACTCTCTGGCCAACATATCCCATATCTCATTGTCTCACATGACCCAGTCATCTCAGTCAATACTCCCTCAGCTTTTCCATGCTCGGAACTACCTGAATCATGGCTCATACCATTTCACTGCATAGCCTATCAGCTCCCATCCAACACAGCATCCCACCTGAGCATTCTCCCAGTAGTATGAAATAGTAGTTCCCTCTTCCTCGCTGGCCATACATCATGGCTGGCCCAATCATGACCTTATACACTTTGCTTTTTAGTTTACTTGGCATATTCTTATCTCAGAGAATTTCCATCGCCTCCTTCCATTTACACCAACTGCTTTTCATGCAGCCCCTAACATTCCCATCAATGCTCAACACTGAATGGAAGTATTTAAATTGCCATACAGACTTTAAATTCTATACCATCTGTAGTAGGAAGAGAGCCTGAAACATAACCCTTGTAGCAGAGACCTGGTACAAGGCAGGACCTGCTCACAGAATCTGACAAGAACAGGGCTGATATTGCCAAAATACACATTCCTAAGAAGTGCTAAGCTTGTGCCCATTGTCACAGGCATACACATCTTAGTATCCTTGTAGAGTCTGTCAGGTGCTAGTACCGTGCTTTGTCGACAATAAACCTGGCCTGGCACCTTCGTACCTTAACGGATCTTGTGATCATTGGGCAATTCGCTCGAGGTCTGCTTTGCCAGCTGTCTGCACAGAGCTGTGGCAGCACACAGGAAGAACACACACATGGAGCCAAACATCTAACCACACCATCTAGTTTTACTGGCTTCTCGTTGTTCCTCTCGACAAAGTATCACTTGTATTCTATGTTTTGTTGGCTGACTTGGAAGCCATTTTCTTCTGTGGTAGCCTTCCATTAGTTGTAGGTCCCTTTCCAGTTCATATTTATCTTCACAACACAATATAATGTTACTGCTTATTCCATAGACCCTGTCGCCCAATCTTCTGCATCAAGGTGTCCATTACAGCCACAAATAGGAATGGGCTTAAGGCTGATCCTTGGTATAGACCTCCCTTCACAGTGAATGACTCACTGCTGCTGCTTCTCACTACGGTTGCGATATCTTCATACGTGAACATGACAGACCAAAACTTGTCTCCAGCAGATTGCGTGATCACAAACACCCCCATAACAATTCTCTAGGAGCTCTGTAATTAGCCTTCTCCAAATTCACAAAACACAAAGTGCAACTCCTTGTGTTTTTCCCTGTTCTTCTGCAGCATTAGGGTTGCAAAGACTTTATCCATTGCTGACCGTCCTGGAACAGGCTGTCACTTACTTATACTCCAGCTCCTCCTGAAGACTTTTCTCAATAATTCTTTCCAGCCATTTAATTGTTTGACTCATTACACAATTAAATGGCTGGAATTTAATGGGTCGTTACTTACTACATTCTTGCACATCACCTTTACCCTTGAAGATAGGGACCAATGTGCTTTTAGTTCACTTGTCGGACATTTTCCCCCCACTATGGAGGAGCTGAAAAAAAAGTCATCATCACCACTATGCCCTCATGGCCTAATGCTTCAAATGCCTCAGATGGTACACTGTCTGGTCTAACTGCCTAGCCAAGTTTCATCATCTTTAACGCTGTCTTGAGAGGCTGTTGCTTAATGGTTTCTTTGCATTCTCTTCACTGAATAGTTTTTCATAAAACTGCTGACACTTCCTAATGATTTTGCGGTCTTCCATCTTTCACAGACTTCACAGCTCCCAAGTCCTCTATGCTTCTTTGCCTAAACTATATATTCGTTTTTCCCTTTCCTCCATTAATAGTTCTGTTCATAAGGCTTTAAATAGCTGACCCTTAGCTTCCACAACTATTCTTTTTACCATTTACTTCACCAGCTTATATTTCTCATCTTTTCACAGTTCTTACTTTCTGCCATTGCTTAAACCGGCTCTCCTTCTTTACTACCTCTGGCACATCACTGGATCACCACATCTCCGTGCCATAAAATGTCCATCCTTTCATTTGGCCAGAGGTAGTTTGTGCACTTTCAGTAACATGTTCGGATATCTTCCTCCCCAAACCTCATTGGTGTCATCGTGTTGGTTTGGTGGTTGTCCAATTTCTATAGAATCTCATACTTAAATCTCAGACTAAGTTCTCTATCTGAACTTCCACCACTTGATCCTTTGACCTCTAACTCATCTTTTGTCCCCTACTCACCTCTCCTCCCCCACACCTTCAAATCCACTACATATAATGTATGTTGCTCTGCAATCTGCTCTCCTGGGATCTCTTTCTAGTCTCTCCCTCCAATCAGGAAGTAATCGATCTGGGACCTGTAGGCAAATAACTTGTATGTCATTAAGTGATGCTTCCTCTTTACAAAGTAGGGATTTGTAAGAACCAGCTGTGGGCTCTGGCTAACACTAAGGTATCTTCACCAGTTTTGTTTCTAGTTCCAAAGCCTCATTCCCCGTGACAATCACTGTGGCCCTCACTGTATTTTCCAGGTTTCCTCAGCTTGTGATACTTCACTTATCACTTGGTCCAGCACTATCTGGAACTCCCCCTCAATCATGCAATCAATCTGTGGTGCGTATCTGCATATGACATTCTGTATTTTTGTTCTCTGCTCAGTGCTATTCTTTCATCAGCCAGTCACTCTTCCTTTGGATGTCCATTACCCTATCCTTTAATATTACTGCTACGATCATACTGACTCCATTCCCCCTTGCTATAGAGCCAGAATACATTATCTTGTAACCTACCTCAATATCAGTGGACTTCAACCCCTTCCATTTTTACTCTTGTATACAGATAACGTGCATTCCTCTTCTCTTCAGCATCTTGGCTACTTCTCTTGATTTCCCAGTCATTGTTCCCACATTCAAGAAAGCCAAACATAGGTCTTGGGCTCACTTCTTTAGCTACATACATCCAGAATGCAGTAGTCTTTTCCCATTTTCCACAGCCTCCAGGAGAAGCGGTCATATGTTGCCCTAGCATTCTACTGATATACTCTCCTAAGACAAAGACCCATAGAGCACATGAACTTGACACAAATTTTAAGAACCGGCTATCCAAGCCAGAACTTCTTAGTTTGAAATTGGAGTCCCTTCTCCTAGGTGGACTTCCAACCACAACTAACAAGCCCCATATGTCCAGAACAATCTGATTAGTAGATACTAGACACCCACCTTTCACACCCCCACTTTCAGTTAAGGACACCTTCATGGTAAGAAGACATATGGTAGGAATTTGCCTGTCAGAGGCTATATCTTATGCCAGCTGCATGAGGCATTTTCTAGGGAGTGAAATGGCAGCTCTTTGGGAGGAAAGTTGAGAGGAGTGACTTGATTATAGTGTCTACGTACCTTCATGATGAAAAAGGTCCTACAGGGCTCTTTAGCAGAAAAAGACATAACAAGAACTGATAGCTGGAAGCTGAAGCAGACTAATTCAAATTAGAAATTAGGCACTTATTTTTTCTAACAGTGAGGCTGATTAACTACTGGAGCAAACTAAAGAAGAAAATGGTAGATTCTCCACATCTTCCTGATGTTTTCAAATCACAACTGGATGCCATTCTGGAAGAAGGACATTCACCAAACAAGCTTTTAGGTTTAATACAGGATTAAACGGGTGGTTTTCAATGGCCTGTGATATACAGGAGGTCAGGTCAGATTATCTAATGGTCCCTTCTAGCCTTTAATCTGCAGAATGGATCTATGAAAATATATCTGGTCCTGATGAATCATGCTAGGATTTACAGTAATTTAGGGTTGGCTCCATCCTTCATTTTGGTTTTCATCAAACCCTCTTCAGTACACTGACAAAAATGGTGAATTGAGTTCAAGCCATCTCACTGCTCCTAGACTGGGTCTTCCATTATGATGTTAGAAGTTTTATTCTTGATGAAACTACTTGAAGAGCATGGATAAAGAAACATCAACTGACCCTTTGACAATCTGGTCAAATACCACCACAACTGAGTACAAGGCAAATACGTATGCACTTTGCAGAGATTAGTTCCTACTTTGAATTGCATCATTGATGTTAATTCTAAATGGTGCCTACTGAACAAACAGAGAACAGAGTACTGGGAACAAACATTCCCAGAACAGAGCTGGGAATTTCAAAGAAGCTAATGGAGTAGGTGCCCAATTCCCAATGAAAGTCAGGGAAATTGGGCACCTAACTCCCCTAGGCCCCTTCTAAAAATCTCACTGTATATGACTTGGCACCCTCATTTTGGTTGAGCACAGATCAGTCTTGAAACATGCTCAGAAAGGAAGGCTTATGCTCGTCCTTTCAAAGAGTAAGGTCAAGCTGTACAATTCTAGAAGCAACAAGGCTGACTCTCTGCATGTACTTTACCTGTCTGAGAGCTGTCCTGATACAAAGGATCCAATGAGCACCCCCACAAAAAACAAGGAGGTAGTCAGTGGGGTTTTCCAGTCATCATCACATACCAGATTCCACTGCAAAAGAAAGAGCAACATGTAACATTCCCTATTTCTTAATATCATTTCACAATCATTCAGATCAAAAGAGGATTTAAATTAGCTGCTTAGTAACAAGTTCATTTTGAAAGTGTATGGCTTTCAACATTCTTTGGGGTAATTCTCCACCATTCTGCCTAGATCTGAGTATCGGGCACTTCTTGGCATAATGTTTTAGACAGTGATGGTTCCTTACATTTCACAATCATTCAGATCAAAAGAGTATTTAAATTAGCTGTTTAGTAACAAGTTAATTTTAAAAATGCAGTGATTTCAACATTCTTTGGTCCAATTTACCCCCACTTGTTTTTCTGCCTGGCTCTGGCTATATGGCACCTCTAGGCATAGTATATTAATTAGACAGCAACAGCTCACTACCCAGAAGCATAGTTTACAGACAGTGAAAAAGAAAAAATGGAATCTCCTCATCTCTTCTAGGGATGGGCAAAATTACAATTGACTTCATAGAAGTCAGGATAAGGAACCTTGCCCCCCCTTCAATATGGTTTCTGTAAGGCCCCAACTCTAGCTACCTCCCTATTTGGCCCCGATTTAATTCCCCCCTCCCCGGAGTTTGGTAACAGCTGGGTGCAGCACAATGGTTGACACAGACACTCCTGGGAGTTGGAGGGTACTTTTGGGCGCCCAACTAGGGACACTGTAAAGAGGCCTAATTTTCAAAAAGGCTTGAGCACCTTCCAATGCAAATCAAGACAACCCGGTGGGGGAGCTAAGTTGGTAACCCAAAGACCACTAGTTATTGTTGGCAATCTTGGCTATTGTGGCCACACTCACAGAAACAATGGAGACTGAGACACGTTGACAGGGTCAGAGCAAGCCAGAGAGCTGTGAGGAAGACAGGAAAGATTCAAAAGAGGCTGACAACCACCCAAATGTTTCCTGACTGTATGTTTGTATCAGTGGATCCCAATTACCTACCTCTTCCTCTGTCTGATTTTAGATTTTAAGCCCAAGGGTATGTCTTTACTACCTGCCGGATTGGGGGGGTAGCAATCGATCTTTTGGCGATCGATTTATCATGTCTCATTAAGACGCGATAAATCGATCGCCAACAGCACCCTCGTCAACTCCGGAACTCCAGCTCGCCGCGAGGTGCAAGCTGGAGTCGATGGGGGAGCGCACCGCCAACTGCCACGGCCATGAGGGCAGCAAGTAAGTTGGCTGAAGATATGCCGACTTTAGCTACATTATTCACGTAGCTGAAGTTGCATCTCTTCAGTCGACCCTTCCCCCTAGTGTAGACCAGCCCTAGGACAGAGACTGTCCCCCTAGGACAGGGGCTGTGTTTGCTATGTGTGCATAGCACCCAGCACAATGGGGCCCAGGCCCAGACTGAGGCCCTTAGATGCTATCATAATATAAAATATTTACTACTAGTCTCTCAATCTTTCCACATACACCGCTCCAACACCTTCACAAAACCTTTCTGGCTCTAAATTAATGGAATTTATAGCAGCTTCATTTTCACTGGGGGAAAAAGCATTTAGTCAGAATATTAGCCGCAGAGTGTTGTTACAGGTTTGTTCAAGTGATGATTGCAGCTACGGCACTGAGAGAGCCATGCACTACTACAACAAGAACTGTAAATATTTCTAGTCTCAGACAACAGGTTACTTTCTAGGGCCTGATAGTCCCCCACTGATTCCATAAATGGGGTTTGGTGTAACGGCCGTGGAAGAGAGGTTAGAGAGAAAGAGCAAGAGCCCCACAACATTATCTCCTTCATAGAACCCTGCAGCAGTTCCTCCACTGGGGCACCCCATGGGTCTGGTCTCCACGTGTGCCAAAGAGGGTGGGGTGGCTGGCACAGTTGATATCAGAGGCATCATAGCTTCCTTCCCCACAAAGCTGTGGGAAAAATAAATTAGTACAATAAATGCTGAGAAATGCAACCTTATCTTGCTCTTCTGAATGGAGATCCAGGAGCAGTGGCCAGTACAGCTACTGCAAAAACAGTGTAATCATGGTGCCCTGGATATATACATATGGATGTGGGGGGCAGAAGCTCTGAGAGGACGCAATCCCCCCTGTACACACACACACCCCTGAATGAAGTGGCAGGACCAAAAAGTTTTCTGGGCCCTACACCAGTTCTTTGACATACAGACTCTCACCACAAGAGCTCAACAAGAAAAGAGTCATTTACAAATGAGATGAGGTTCCTAGTTTAAAACAGGGTGGGGAGGCGGAAAGGGGGTCACAAGTTTGCAAGCAGCATAATCCCACAGTTGTGAACGTTTTCATTGTACCTGCGTTGCTCTAGTGCAAGGCTTGTGGCGTTTCTGTATCTAAAAAATTCTGTCAGGTTAAAAAAAGAATCAACTCATTTCACACATTAAAAACACTTTAAAATGCTTCCTGATTTAATAAGCTATAGAGCTAATTTAGTGTTCACTATTTATTCTGGTCACTGGAATTTGTTTTGATTGAACCTTTAAACTGAGTCACCATGGAAACATTCCTATTGATCTTTAAACCTATATTAACCTGATTGTGCAAGGTTTTCTTAGAACGTTCATAATGAATCTCATCCCAGGCAAGTGACAATTAAGTATGTTTTTGTCACAACACATGTTCAAATAAACAAACTTGTTAAGATGTGTTTGCAGAACTGCTTCTGAGTTCAGAGTTCACAAATATAAATTTCAGATTAGATCATTTTGCCATAAATCTAGACTGATTAAGCATCAGATCAAAGCAATATTATCTTGTACAACATAATATGAATTGTGTTTAAATCCATCCCTTTACAGGAACTTGTCCTTCAATAATGCAGTGGGTAGAGCATGAAATATAATGCTGAAGCAATGTTTGAAAAAGTAAATAAAATCTATTCAGATATACTGTAGTTAGAGGACAACTTCAGGCGAAATCTCAATGGTGGATTGTTCACACCGGTAGCTTAATTTTCAAATGACTGAGAGGGTGAAAAAAACCCACAACATTTATTTTCATACAGAATACCCCACAATATTCACTCTATTTTTAGCTCATAATACCCACTCTGAATTTTTATCCTGCTCCTGCTATTAGGGCATGGGCCCTGCAGGATCCCACAGTTTCACAGAACCCACTGCCATAATAGCAGGAGAGGGATAAAAGTTCAACACACAATGCAGGAGGGGATGGGAGTGGGTTTTTCTGGATGGGATGGGAGCAAGATTAAAAAAATAGTCCTCCCATGCCACAAACAGCATGAACGCCCCATACAGCAGCCACCTTTCTCCAGCTGCCCAGCTCTGAAGGCAATGCTGCCGCCAGCAGCAGAGCAGAAGTAAGGGTGGCAATGGAGCACAACTGGAGGAAGAGCACAACAAATTCCAGGAATGGTAGACGGGGAGGCACGTGGAAAAGTCTGCTCACCACGTATTCGAGAACAGTCAACCAGAACATGTTCAATTAGCCAAAGTATTCTTGTTAATGTTATGGAGGACACGTAGCTAAGTCAAGTCAGACCGGATGGCTCAAGAAATAGGCAATGAGATATTTCACATCTAGATCAGATTTGGTCCAGCTGATATGCCCAAAATTTATTCTGACTGTCTGGCTGCTTAATGGTCTTCGTAAATTGAATTCAAGTACAATTCCCAATGGACAGGCATCCTCAACACAAAGACTAATCACCATTTCTGACTCCCATTGTCAGTTTAAGCAGAGATGGCAAGGGAATTGAACTGTCAGTGAATGGAAGGATTCTATTTTTAAGTGTGTGAAATCTGACTCTTTTCACATGCATGAAATTAGCTATTTAAGTTCTCACTCCTATTTGCACCAAGTATATTAGACTGGTACTTTTCAGTCTATAGAACACCTACATTGTAGAATCTAGGAGAGGGTAGTAAGTGTTAAATCCTACTTTTCTCTACTGAGTACAATAATTATACTATTATTAACTGTCAACACAACTTCATTTACTAACATGTGACAGTAGTTGTTTTGAGATACTAGCATTTGTCCACCTGGCCCATTTTACGGAGTCCCATCACCAGTCAGGGAATTTTTGCTTTTCTCCCCAGAATCATCCAAGGTTTCCATGGATAAACCAGATCCTTTTACTCCCCTATTGAGCCCAATCCTGCAACTTTTAAACATGAAGACTTGATAATTGCAAATAAAGTTTACTATCAGCTACAAAAATTGGTCTGCAGTAATTAAATTACAGTTTAGCCTTTTTGTAGATTAACTATAAACACACCTTCTGAAATATCTTAACTGAATAAATTATTCATTAACCAACAAACAAGTCATTCTGCAGAATTCCTGACCAAACACATCCAGGGGCAAAGTCTTGGTAAACCTGGAAGGAAGATGTTTTTATTTTCAGCAGCATAAACCATTTAGGCAAGAGATTACATCGCGGTAGGCAACCTATGGCACGCATGCCGAAGGCAGCACGCAAGCTGATTTTCAGTGGCCCTCACACTGCCCGGGTCCTGGCCACCAGTCGAGGGGCTCTGAATTTTAATTTAATTTCAAATGAAGCTTCTTAAACATTTTAAAAACCTTACATACTTTACATACAACAGTAGTTTAGTTCTATATTATAGACTTATAGAAAGAGACCTTCCAAAAACATTAAAATGTATTACTGGCACACGAAAACTTAAATTAGAGTGAATAAATGAAGACTCGGCACACCACTTCTGAAAGGCTGCTGACCCCTGGACTACATCTACAACTTGATTACTACAAGCTAGCAAGGGCATTCAGAATAGTGAATTCTGTCTGCTGTTGATAATAGGTGATAAAAGTTTGCAAACCGATTATTTCTCTAAAATATAATAGCAGAGATCAGTTTCATTGCTGAAAGTGACCGTACCCTTTTAGGAGGTTATCCAGCCAGATTTCCTCACACATACAACACTTAATTCTGGTACTCTATCAGAAATTACAACCTATCCTGAAAGATGATCCCTCACTCTCACAGATCTTGGGAGACAGACCAGTCCTCGCTTACAGACAGCCTCCCAACCTGAAACAAATACTCACCAGCAACCGCACACCACACAACAAAAACACTAATCCAGGTACCTATCCTTGTAACAAAGCCCAATGCCAACTCTGTCCTCATATCCATTCAGCTGACACCATCACAGGACCTAATCACATCAGCCACACCATCAGAGGCTCATTCACCTGTACATCGACCAATGTGATATATGCCATCATGTGCCAGCACTGCCCCTCTGCTGTGTACATTGTCTGGTTTGGCCAGTCTCTATGCAAAAGAATAAATGGACACATATCTGACATCAGGAATCATAACATTCAAAAACCAGTAGGAGAGCACTTCAACCTTCCTGGCCATTCCATTAAAGACTTGATGGTGTCAATTTTGAAAAAGAAAAATTTCCAAAACAGACTCCAACGAGAAACTGAGGAACTGGAATTAATTTTCAAATTGGACACAATAAACTAAGGGCTAAATAGAACTTGCGAATTGTTCTCTCATTACACTAGTTGACTGTATTTCCCTAGTTAATTTACCTTCAATAGTTGTTATCTCCTGTCAGATACAGAGATCCATTTCAAAAGGTATTTTTTTCTCCTGCTGATAATGGCGCATCCAAATTAAACAGCCTCCTAGAATTGATATGCTAATATACTAGCATGACTCTCCATAGCCCATTCTGTCTCATCCTCATATCATGGTAGCTCTAAAGTATAGTCTGCTAAAGCAGGTTAAAACATGAGAGCCAGTCAGGGCTGGCTCTAACTTTTTTGCTGCCCCAAGCAAAAAAAAGTGGGGGAGGGAAAGGGGGGGGGGGCGGGGCGGCCAGAGGAGCAAAACGGGTGTGCGGTGCAGCGGCACAGCTGGGGCGGGGGGGGGGGGCAGCCAGGGCACAGCCGGAGGAGCGGGGGGGGGGGCAGCGCAGCCGGAATGCCGCCCCTTATACAGTGCCGCCCCAGGCACCTACTTGCTTTGCTGGTGCCTGGAGCCAGCATAAACTTTTTTCATCTCCACTAGCAGCTCTGAATATTCCACTGCTAGCTGCTTTTTGTTTTCCATTAAAAACAATTTATGACAATACATAGGAAAAAATCCAATTATTCTGTGGATTTCATAAGGTTTCTCAAGAACCAATGTCGTAAGACTTGTTTATGAGTCATAATAGTGTTCAGTGAACAATGAAATGAAAACCTGACCCTACTGAAGCCATTAGCAAAAGTATCATTGACTTCAATGGGAACAGGATTTCACCCTAAAATTCTGTTTTATCTGCTGAAGTTTACCACAGCGAAAGAGGTGATCTGGATAAAACCACAACCAATAATATCAGGAAATGAACACACTTGCTAGGCTTCCAGAACAAAGTGGGTGGAGGAAGGGAAAGATGACAAAATGCTTTCACAGCATTTCAGGATGGACGAATAGGACTGAAATCAGAGGGGTAGCCGTGTTAGTCTGGAATTGCAGAAGTGACAGAGTCTTGTGGCACCTTAAAGACTAACTAAAGTATTAGAGCATAAGCTTTCATGGGCTAATACCCACTTCGTCAGATGCAAGCAGTGGAAGTAACTGAATAGGATTGAATAATCCAAAGAAGTCTCCAGAATGGCCTGTTCCAAGAAACAATTGCTGGTGGCGTCAAGATTATTATGATGTTTTAGTCCAATCCAAGTCCTGATGGGATCTTCAAAACAGTGTGTGTTTGGGTAACTGAAGACCGTTATGTCTGGCTTTACTCTAGACTGTAATCCCATAAAACCAAATTTTAGCTCCAAACTAATATTTTGGGACCAAGTTATAAAATCCTGGGGAGGAAGAAGAAAACATTTTTTTAAATGAGAGCACCCCTTGAATGTCACCTTTAACTATTGCAACGCCACGATTCCACACAGCACTGCTCCCGCTCCTTCTGTTGTGGAACAAAACTCCAGGGAGTGCATTTTAATTGAAATAAAAAGGCATTAAAATGTCAAACAACAACGATCATACAGATCCCAAATCAGCCCAGTGCCGGCCGGGGGATGGGGAAGGAAGTAAATCAGCAGCAGTTCGCACGCTGCGGATCTCCGTGCCGCCTCCTAGCAACTACCCTGGCGTGACTGCTAGCGGGGTGCGCGGGTGGGTGGGTGTCCCAGCTACACAGCCAGTGTCTGCACGTGTCCGAGGCCGCGTGGAAGGGCAGGAGAGCGATTGCACCAGCTCTGAATTTCACCGCTAAGGACAACGGCGCTGCGCAGAAGCGGAGGCGCAACCCCGCGGATGCTGAAACCCGTTTGACTGCCGGCGGCCGCGCTAAAGGGCAGGGATGGAACCCGCGCACCGGCCAAGCCGGCCTGGGAGGGAGCCGGCCGGGAAGGCCAGCAGGGCTGCGGGGCAGGAGAGCGGATGCTTGTTACACAACCCGGGCACCGCGCCGCCCTGCTCCAACGCCCGCTGCCCCCCGCCCCGGCCCGCCCGGGCGCACCTCGGTGACGATGGTGGAGCGGTAGAGCTCCCGGCTGTACTCCCAGCCGTCCAGGCACTTCTCCTGCTCCAGCTGACTCAGGTCCACGTCCCGGCCGGGCTGCAGCCCCAGCGCGGAGAAATTGGCCAGCGACTCCAGGCGGTAGCGGCGGCACCTGCTGGGCCCCTCCTGGCCGCCCCGCACCTCGCGGGGGATGCTGGCGTTGAGCCACTCGCGGCTCAGGTTGGCGCTGGGGGGCACCCGGCAGCGGTGCTCGGGGGCGCCGGCCAGGAAGACGGCGGACATGCCGTTGAAGCCATTGGGGACGATGCTGGCGCTGAGCAGGAAGAAGACGAGGCGCTGGAAGGGGCCCCACTCGCCCAGGAAGGAGATGAGCTCGTCGTAATCCCGCATCCCGGCAGCTCCGCGCACGGCGCCGTCTGGACATGAGGCGCGGCGCCCTCCGCCCCGGGCCTCTCCTGTCACCTCGGCGGAGGTGGGGTCTCCCCGGCTGGCTCCTCCTCCCCCGTGTGGCCGCGGCTCGGGCACCGCCTCGCCTTAGATAACCCGCCGCCCGGAGCCATCGCCCGCCCCGCCAGGATGGGCGCCTCGCACGCGGGCGCTTCCCCGCCCGGCCCGGCCGCGGGGCTCGGAGCCTGCCCGGAGAGGGGGGAGAAGCCAAGCCGGGGACCCCTCCAAGGCGGGCAGCGGGGCAGCGCTTTAGGCGGTGCCGACTGTGTGCCCGGGCTGAGCCCAACACCTGGAGGCTGCTTGGCGGTTCCTAGGATCAGCACCTCCGGGCGTGCGGCATCACTGATGGGGACAGGAGCAAGTGGCTTGAGCTGCCACAAACCCTTCTCATCACGAATTAAACACCGCCTCTAGGGCGGGCAGAGGGGGAGCTGCAGGGAGGGTTGGGGGGAGTTCTCTAGGGCAGGTGGGAGCTCTCTAGGGCAGGCTGAAGGGGAGCTGCAGGGAGGGTTTGGGGGAGCTCTCTAGGGCAGGCAGAGGAGGGAGCTGCAGGGAGGGCTGGCGAGGAGCTCTCTAGGGCAGGCTGAGTGGGAGCTGCAGGGAGGGTTTGGGGGAGCGCTCCAGGGCTGGCTGAGGGGGGAAGGTGATGTGGAATGGGGACACCGCCGAGGTGGGGAAGAGATAGGCCATAGGTACAACTTCTGTAAGAGGATCCCATCGTATCTGTACTTCCCATTTCCCCCAGGACATAGGCTTGATGCTGTCTTCCAGCTGCTGCATTACAAAGGCAACAAAACTGCTCCTCTGAGGTCGTTGAGAGGCGGGACTCAGTGGCAACATCCTTACACCTCAGCCAGAAGTAGGCCGAACGTGAAACCCCCACCTGCAACTGCAGACGATGCTGATGCCCTTACACAGATTGCCCTGCTTTCACAGGGCTGCCTCCTGGAGAACAAGGCGGGGCTCTCCCTTTGGAGTCACTTTAAGGCTGTTTCTAAAGCCTTGCCCTTGTAGGGGGATTTGGTGTGTACCATTCAGTGACATCTTTAAACCCTCCCTCAGAATTGTTTGTGGAAGCTCAAATCACTCAGATGGTCACAGCAAGGTATCAAAGGTGTATAGGAGACTCTCTGCCTCCCCAGTAAGGTTAGGAAGAGAAAGTGAAGCTGGAAGTGCTGGTCTGCCAGGTAGAGGCCATAGCCACAGTCTGTACACAACAGTACTGGAGTTCTGTGAGACCTTTAATAGAGAGCTTAGATTTCATTGCCCCTTAAATAGATTTAAAAAATCTGAGCTGAATTTGTATAAGGTCAGTGGCTGTTTTTCTTTATAGTGCTTTGCTGAACAATGGCTGTTGATGGGTTGTTTGGCACCACGCCTGGGCGTTGGTTACTTTCTTTGTTGTTGTTTCTGGGAAGCCTAATATCTAGCTGATTCACCAACTTACAGCATGTTTTAGTGACCACCAGACAACACAATTCTCATAACTTCATATACATTAATGATATACATATGTAGATAGAGAAATAGCTTTCAGCAGATCATAACCTTTCCCCTGATACCTTACAAGGCATGCTTTATATCAAAATGAGGAATATGGGGATTACAGTACACTCTGCCACAGTGTGGAATGTCACACTTGTTCCTCCACCATTCACAGTACATTTCAAAGAGATGAATACCAAGATATCCCATGTTTACAATTCATTTAAATGCAAAGATCTTCTTTTGATCTCTAAATCATCAGAATACAGCATAGACAGGGTCTGATGATTACATTGTCCACCCTACTCATACATAGGTAAATACACAAAACCACAAACATTATCTCCCAGCATGTCTTTTGAGGGTTATTTGTTTTTCAGAATGTTTAACCCTTTTAGCCATGTGTCACAGAAGCAAAAAGGCATCCTTTAAAATTGAAAGTCAAATCCTAGTTAGTGGGGGAAGGGAGAAGGGGCATAAACTGGCAAGATGTGTAAATATATAATAAGGTAGGTTAAAAAAAGAATTTGACTAAGGACACAAAAACTAATAAAAAAAAATTAAGTACATCAGAAGCAGGAAGTCTGCTAATCAAGGTGCTAAGGGAACACTCAAGGAAAACCAAGTTCCATTCAGACACCTCTTCATTTTCCTGCCTACTTGTCTTCATTTTCCTCCAAAATAGCATAGCTGTTTGCAGCCTGGTGCCTTCAAAGCCTCAAATACCCCACTGATTTATTTGCACTAGCAGGTGAGATGCTGTATAGGAACCACCATATAAACTGCAGAAAAATTCCAGATGCATCTGAGACTTGCAGATGATAGGTCACAAGTCAAAAACAGCAGCAACAAAAAAAACCTATTTGGAAGGAAGAGCTCAAAACAGCTATGGAGCTGGCTGAGTGCAAGAAAGTGCTGCCCAAGTGGGAAAAAAGCAGATGAAGGTGGAGGTGCAATGGTACAATCGGTTAGTGATGCCTCTGAAGGCCAGACTCTGAGCTAGCACATTTTCCTCCATCACAGATATCAGAACACTTGGCAGATGTGGGATTGACCACAAATGGATGTGCATCAGTGAGATATGAGTGCCCCAAGTCCCTGTGCCCTATTCCCCACCCACATGCTTGTTTTTACCATATATTCTCTGCACTCTCTGAACAGCTGGAGTTGACAGCTGGTCTGAGAGAAGTAAAGTAACTCAGTGTATTTACAAAAATCCTTAAGTCAGAATTCTACTCAGGTGCACACAGCAGAGTTCAGCTCTCCTTGTCAGTGCACATTCTGTGCATGGATGTGAAAAGGGAGTCAGGAGATTGGATATGCAGATCAGAGAGCAGCACTTTGCAATTAGCATGTGTGTGACTAAGGAAGGTTAGTACTATACAACAGTGACTCTTTCCAAGCTACTGTACCCCTTTCAGGGGTCTGATTTGTTTTGTGCACCCCCAAGTTTTGCCTCACTTAAAGACTACTTGCTTACAGAAATCAGACCTAGAAATACAAAAGTGTCACAGCACACTATTACTGAACTATTGTGTACTCGCTCATTTTTACCATGTATTACAACATAAATCCATTGGAATACTTTACTTACGTTTCAGTGTATGGTATGTAAAGCAGTATAAACAAACCATTGTCTGTATGAAATTTTAGGTTTTTAGCCTGTGCTTTTCAAATAGCCTGTTGTAAGACTAGGCCAATATCTAGATCAGTGGTCTTCAAACTGGCGTGCGCGAGACCACCCCCAAGGGTGCGCAAGACATCGGCGCCACCGCTGATCCTTCCCGGGAGACCGCCGAAGTTGTGATCTATTTTTGGCCTGCCAAAATGCCACTGAAAGAGAGCGGAAGCTTTCTTTTCAGCGGACATACCCCAGGGGACTGCGAGTGGAGAGGGGAGCGCGAAAGGTGGCCGCAGAACTGAAAGTTTGAAGAGCACTGATCTAGATGCCTTTATGTATGCCCTGGAAGACCTCTGTGGACCCCTGGAATCTGTATACCCCTGGTAAAGAACCACTGCTATATAAACCTTAAAAAAAAAAAACCACACACCAGGCACGAATCCTGGACTGACTCACTTCCTAATGCTCTCATTCCCAACTGCCTTGGGCTCCCTGTTGCAGATGCACCTTCTTTCTGTGGTGCTCTGTCTGCCAGAGTCCTGTGCAACTCCATGAGCCACAGAGCTGCTCTCCTTCCTGATCAGGCTCTAACTATGCCACTGTTCAGCCCTTTTAACTCTTCTCTCTGGGTCTGACCCTGGAAGTGTAGCAGGGTGAGGCTGATTGACCCCACAGGCTCTTACTAAAACAGCTGATAATAAATTGTATAGCCAACTGCTTGTCCCCATTATGGTCCAGTATGAAATATACTCAAGAGACCAAATGACCAATGTCAGGTTTATTATTATAGACCAGGAAAAAAGTTCTATACTATACCGGTCTCCAAAGAGCAGTCCTGTGCAGCCATATTTCATGCACTTTACACAGAAGGTGTGCTCCTCATGTTACACATTTCAGTTGGTTTTTGTATGGATTTACAAGCTACACATCAGTTTGTTCCAGTTCCCTAACTTGTTGTTCTGTTCCTTGGTTATCTTTGTTTTGGATACTAGCATTCCAGGTACTGGCCCGTGAAGATACTTCCCTAGCTTGTACTAAGACAGAGAACAAGTGTATCTTGATTTTGACAAGTTGCCTATTTGCTTATGCCAAGTGTTCACTTCAGCATATGCAAGGTGTTATGAGATACTTAGCACAAGTGAATAGGACCCATCTAGCCCATCCACATAGCTGAGTCTGACCCCTCGCCCAGGGCAGTCCAGTGCCTGGGCCTTGTGAGCACCTCAGCAGCTGCTCCAGCTTGCCTGGAGGGGGCTCACCCCCCCAACAGCCAGGCTCCACCATGCAGACTGGGCACAGCTGCTGGCCACAGGGCTGGTGGATACAGCCAGGGCAGGTGGACTCTTGAGGGGGTTGCATCCCAGTGGTTTGTCCCACTCCCCAGCACAGCTCCAAGCAGTCTCTGCTGCCCACTACTTATGGGGCCCCGCCTTCCTGCCCAGGGCCTAGCCACTTGGGACTGATGCAGCAGCCAGACTGGTCGCGGCCAGTGCGGGAACAGGGACAACATGGGAGGCTCAGCTGGGCCCTGCCAGGCAAATGGGTCCTGAGAGAGCCTGGCTTGGGCAGACCCCACTTCCACTTCTGCCTGGCTGATTGTGCTGTTCCCAAGGGGCCAGAGCTGGGGGCAGGATATAAGGAGCAGGGAGTCCCAGGGGGCAGCCAGGGGTCAGGGAGCAGCAGGGATTGGATGGGGCATGGGAGTCCTGGATGTCTGTCATGGGGATGGATAGAGGTCAGGTTAGGTCAGGGGACAGGAGCGGGGGGGGGGGATGGTTAGGAGTGAGGGGGGTCTCTGGAGGGGGCAGTCAGGGGACAAGGAGCGGGGGGGGTTGGATGGGTTGAGGATTCTGAGGGGGGCAGTCAGGAGCAGGAAGTGGGTGGGGGTTTGATAGGGGGCAGGGCCAGGCTTTTTGGGGAGGCACAGCCTTCCCTACCCGGCCATTCGTACAATTTTGCAACCCCGATGTGGCCCTCAGGTCAAAAAATTTGCCTACCCCTCTCTCAGAGAATGCTATAAATATTTTGTTCTTGCACATATCTGCTTCCTGAGGGTTCTGGTCCGGATGTGCCTGGTTTATACTAGTATCAGCACTGCAGAACAAACAAATACAGTTGTGGCACCTGCATCAGTCATTCTAAAGAATCCGAGCTTGGTCTGCTAGCTGTTCTGTGACTGCAGGAGGGCTCTAGTTGTAGTGGAACTAATGAGAATCCATTGGATAGTAGTGAGACTACTGGGGCCCAACAGAGAGAGGGCCAGTGCCTCCTGCATGGTGAGGAGCGGTGCTTGGCTGGTACTCGCTGTGCCCCAGAGTGCAAAGCAATTTTAGAAGAGGTCAGGATGGAGGAGGAAAGGGCAAGGTGGAGCCATCGCTATGTTGAGGCACTCACTGTTCTCCACCAAAACTTTACTGGGATTATTGTAGCCCTAAGTCTGCAGCAACAGCCACGCAGTAGCAAGGCTGCTTCTGCTCTTCAGCTTAAAGGAAGAGAACTCCACCCTCTCACAGTTCCTACCACACAGGTCAATTACTGATGTAAATGACTACACATGATGCAAGATGGAGGGTAATATGGTCCAAGCTAACCATCACACCCCACTTGGGCAATTCAGACTGTTGCAATACTGACGGGAATATTCTCTCATTGTACTCAGGAAACTCATTTTAACAAGTAATTTAGAAGAAGCTTGTTGGAGAGCAAGAGCAATTGCTTAGAGCTGTCACTCTATCAGTTTCTGGCATGGTCTCTCTATTCTAGCAACCACTGCTAACTGGGTTTGCCTGCTCCATCTCCTCTATTAGTTCATAGCCATTTTTTATTTACACAAATCACTATTCCTGGGTTGGTCAGAGGAAGGCAGGGACAGCCCAGCAGAGCCTCAAGAGTAATAGTAATAATCTACAACACAAGAGATAAGGAATGTCTGCTATGCAGGGTGCAAACAAAAAGACCTGAGCAAACATCCACAAAATTAACACTCATGGGCTTGAGCCCTGGTACGTAGTACAGAAGGAAAGAATTTACCATGTCTTAAACAGGACTTTTGTGGAAATATGCTCAAGAGTCCTCTTGCCTGCAAAACGCACCAATCCTCTTTCAAGTTGAAATGCTTCCCCCCTGCAGTTCTCAATTCATCTGGTGGGGGTGGGGGGGGGGGGAAAAGTCAACCAAGTCTGGACCATAGGAGTCTCTGGCAGCACTGGCCCCCAAAGAGAAAGGGGATAGTTTTGTGTGTTGTGGCTTTCTATTTGTTAATCAGTTGCCTTGCCTTCTAATTTTGCCAAGAATCAATCATTTAGATAGTCCACAGATTGAAACTGTTTCCAAACCAACAGCTAACCCCAAGATGTGAGTAATGCTTATCTCTATATCACTCAGTCATGATACTGTTTTTTTTAAATGTGCATTTGTGTGAGGATAAATCAATAGTATTTCCATCATTCTGGGTTCTTCTTACACAGACAAAACTCACCAACAAGTGCTGAAGGGATCACTAATAAAATATAGTTTCCATTCATTTTAGATTAACAAAACAAGTTTCCTCATTGGTGGCCTATCACTAGCATTTTCCTTCAATGTATTTATTACTGGTGTTATTATAGCATCTCAGAGCCCCAGGCATGGACCAGGGCCCCATTGTGCTAGGCTCTGTGCAAACACAGAACAAAAAGATGGTCCCTGCCCCAAAGAGATTACATCTAAGTATAAAATGAGACCTGGGTATAGCAGATGCGGGAGCACAAGGAAATGATGAAACAATATTGGTCAGCATGACAGGCAGTTGTATTAGCACCTTAGCAGACTAACCATTGTCAAGTGTTCTGTAGGCGTCATGGCAAAGGGGAGTTGTGAGAAGTGATTTGAAGGTGGACAATGACAGTTTTGCAGAGGTTTACAGGGAGCTCCTCCCAAGCATGAGGGGCAACATTGGAGAAAGCAAGAAGGTGCTTGTTTGAAAGTTTAACATGTAGGTGATGGAAGCTGGCATGACAGGCCAAACAGATGTGGGAATCAACATCTCAGTGGCAAATGTGAGATGATAAGTAGGAGATAGGCCATAAAGACCCTTGAAAGTGAATACAAATGGCTTATGTTTGATACAGTTGGAGGAGGAGGAGCCAGTGGAAGAATGAAAGGGTGCCATGCATGGTCAAAGCCACAGGCTAAGAACACGGTCTTTGCAGCAGCATTCAGGATGGGTATGAGTGAGGCAAGACTGCCTTTGTCAAGGTCACAGAGAAGGAAGCGTAATCAAGTCACAAGACGACGAGAGCCTGGACAAGAGTTTTAGCTGTGTGACTGGATAGGAAGGACCGCATTGTTGAGATGTCATGCAGAAAGAATTGGCTAGATTTAGACAGTCTAGTTGCAAGGACAGAGAGAGTTCTGAGTCAGAGATGATACCCAGCTCATAGGCAGGATGATGTTATCTACAGTGATCAGGAAGGGGAGAAGAAAGATTAAAAAAATCTGTTTTAGCTCATATATTGCAACAACCAATGCCTGGGAAATGTCATCCAGTCCTGATTCCTCCTTCCAACCATCTTGAACAATCTGATAAAAACAACATGTGATGTGTGTATATTCCTTTCTTTTGAGCATATTTTTGTTTTACTTATTTAGCTAGCACATTTGGTAGGCTGTGGAAGAGTTTACAACACTTATAAATAAGTATGGTTAATTTGCAGGAAGGTGAAATGTACATTGTGTGGTCTGTGACCCAGTCATGTCTCTCTAACAGCAAGAATTGGGTATTAAGTATCAACATTTGGACCCAAAATGATTCCATGCTTCCAATAAGTAGATCTCAGATCCTCTTGCATGAGTTAGTTTTCTACAGAATAGTTACTTGGCAGGCTTGAAGGTCACACATTTAACTGCACGTCACCACTTAGTTGTTGCCAAGCACCCAGATAACAAAGGGTGAAGAAATCCAATCTCAAAATAATAGACACCAATTGAGCGTTTGGGTCCGTTTGTAACTTCCACAACCAATCAGATTGTATCCATAAAACTAGCTCTCTGATTTGCTCCTGGGAGCTTTGCCCGGACTCTTTTTCCTTCCTATTACTCTTGGCTGATGAAGTTGGTGCAAACTCCAAGTCCCCGAACAGCCAGATTCTGAAAAAAAGTAAATGGCCCAAAGCCAGAGATAGTTCTAGAAATGGCCCAAATTGTAGCCAATCCTTTAAAAATAAATAAATCACAGGTTCTCAAAGCCCAGGCCAGATGAAATCTGTGGACCTGGGGAAAAGTGATATTTTATTGTAGGATACTATGGGATAGAACAGAACATCTCTTGGGGGCTGCAGGAAGCAGTGCTGGCCATTGGTCTGGAGCAGCAAACCACTACCAGTGTGAGCCACGATTGGCAAACCTGCGGACGTGGCAGTTAAACAAACTGGCCCGGCCCGCTAGGGGCCTTACCCTGGTGGGCCATGTGCCAAAGGTTACCGATCCTTGGGCTAGACTATGGCGTTAAGCCATAGCCCAGAGCATGGGGAAGCGTAGAGGCTCACAGTCCAGAGGAAATCAGGGAGGGAATGGGCCTCAGTGCACAAGGGACTGTGCACAGTCTACCATACCTTAAGTGTGAGTGGCTTCTTCCCCCTCACTTTTGGGGCAATTTATGCTCCAGGAAAACAGACAGGGAAAGAGCCTCTGATCAACACAGGATCCTGGAACTGGGATTTTGCCTGACCCTAGGCGGGTCTATCTAAAGGAAGAAACATCTTCCCTCCTGATCCTGAGCACCCATATTATGAGCGGTGCCATTGTATGCACGCATCAGTAGTAATACTTTGCGCGTCTATAGCATCTGCCCTCAGAGGAGGTTACAAGGCTTTGCAGACAGATGCACTCATTTGCTCTCACAAACACACCTGCATGGGTAGATGTGGATTGAAAGAGACACACAAACCTTAAGGCAACCCCCCTTTGCACCACATCTCCTGTATCCCCACCTCCCTCCCCACCCCAGGTGTTTCCAGCTTTTCATTGAGCCCATCAGTTACTTTCATTTCCTGCTTGGGAAGGAAAAAGATGAAAGAACAGCAGAACAGAGGCTATTGGAGCGACAGAGAACAGACTAGAGAACATACTGTTATGTAATCTTGACTGATCCAGACCATCCCTTCCCTTGGGGTATTCATGTACGAATACTGGTACATTTCCCCAACGAGCAAATCAAACTTTGCTCGGAAAAGCATAATAAACTTATGGCTAGACTCCAAACCACCAACCAGGGATAAGTGGTTGAGCAAACCCACAGTTTCCTGGAAGGGGGAGGTTTGATCTCTGGAAGCAATGGACAACACACATCCAGTCATTGTGAACTATGCAAGTCATCTAGGTTTCCCTAGTCCACTCATCTGGAAAGACTGCAAGTAGTAACCAGATATCAGAATACCAATCCCTTTGGGTTCATGAATGGTATTACGGAGGAGTATAAAAACCCATACACCCAATACTGGGAAGGAGTGGGAGACCAAATCTAAAGGGGAGAACATGTGACTACCCCAGTGTCTCCTCTGCCCAGCAATCCCCCCATGCTGCACCTAGCCTGAGGCCACAGCGCTCTCCCCACCCCACCAGTGTTATCTGTGAGAAGGGGGTGGTGGCTGTATCCTTTTCCCCCTGCACCTCCCCTGGCATGTTCAGCCCCTATTCCTGGCAGGCAGGCCCAGGCAGGGAGCCACTTCTCACGCCGGTGGAAGCTGTCCACTCCAGGTCACTGCTCTGCCTGGGAGAGAGCCCGGCTGGAGAAGTCGCAGCGGTGGCCTGCCCCCTGCCTGGGGGGAGCTGCCAGGGACAGGGGCTGAGTGAGCCAGAAATGTGCTGGGAGAAAGAGGGGACCCTGGATCACTCAGCCCCTGTCCCAGGCAGCAGACCCAGGCAGGGACAGCGCATTGCTGCCACCGCCCAAGCCGGGCTGTTGTAGGTAGCCGCAGCACTGCACAGAGCAATGACTGGCATGAGAAGTGGCTGATTCTGCCCCTTCCACTCCTCGCCTGGCCCAGCAGCCAGAGTGCAGCAGAAGGACAGTGCCGCTCTCCCTACCCCCCACCTCCAGCAGGCCAAACAGAAATCGGGGGAGGCACTTGACCCTGCATGCCCCCCACCCCTCGTCGCCTACGCAGAGGAGGAAGTACTGAGCTTTGACTGAAGTTTCACAAAAGACTAACAACGCATTAGCTTCCCCTGGAAGAAACCCTTGGCTATAATTTGATCCATAACACAAAAACAAAGTTCAGGGACCAAATCTCCAACACTCCACTAACTCCAGCAGATAATATGGTATTTGGCGAAGCAGTTGTTTTTCTTTCTTGCATGGATATTTAATCTAGTCAGACATTAAAATGTGTCACAGCTGCAGGAAAATTGGGAGAATCATAGAACCATAGGGTTAAGAGAGACTGCCAGGGTCATCTAGTCTAATCCACTGCCAAGCTGCAGGGTTTACTGTGCTTAAACCATCCAAGACAGGTGGCTCTCCAGCCTCCGTTTGAAAACCTCCAGTGAAGCAGCTTCCACAACTTCCCTAGGCAGGTCTGTTCCATTGTCCTCCTGTTCTTACAGTTTAAATTTTAGGAAAAACCTCTTATCTAAATCTGATAGGCTGTCATGGGGTTTGGAACTCACCACCACAGCATCTCCTGCTGTTAGGTCCAGAAATTAGCTCTTAGCAGTCCTGATGCACCCTCTGCCGGTGGTGTCCCATCTGTCGTCTGCTTCCTGCTAGTATCCAGACCCAGGTTGCTCCCCGCTCAGTGACGTCTGCTTCAGGACACTGCCTTTTGGCAGTGCCCTCTAGTCCATGCTCACCTCCCTTCCAGGGGTTAACCACTCCAGTTGTGGCAGCCAACCACAACCCCTAAGTCTAGCCCCTCATCAAGGGCTGGTTGCAGTCTGTTCTGGCCACCCCTCCACAACCAGGTGCAGTACAAGGGAGAAGGTGGGGGCGCCCAGGCCTGCCCACTACTCTGGGCCCCAACCCAGGGACCCTATAGTGACAGCCTCCCTTCCTTCATTCACTCCCCTTGTCCAATCACTATCACTGGGCCATTTCCCCTCCAACCCCTTGCACCTTCTGGGCCTTCTCCTCAGGGTCTGCAGCCTGGCAAGTAACAGGCTGGAGTCTTCTTCTGCTTCCCTGAGCCAGCCCAGCACTGCACTCTCCAAGGTGCCTGTCTCCATAGCTCAGAAGATAATCCTTCTCCTTTGCTGGTCAGGGAGAGACTGCCTGCTGCTCTGCTAGGCAGCTTTTATATAGGGCCCAGCCTGGCCCTGACTGGCTCCTCTCAGGCCCTTTGTGACTGGCTGCCAGCCCGTGCAGACTCTCTAGACAGACCTAGCCCAATCACTCATGGGGTGGGGCAGCCGCCACAACACACATGCTGTGGTTGGAACCCATTGACTCTTGTCCTGTTCTCTGTGGCAGGAGAGAACAATTTGTCTCCATATTTTTTATGGCAGCCTTTCAAGCATTAGAAAACTGCTATCATATACCCTCTTAACTTCCTCTTTTCCAAACTAAACATACCTAGTTCCTTCAGCCTTTGCTCCTATGACTTGCATTCCATCCCTGTGATCATCTTTGTCACTCACCTCTGGATCCTTTCCAATTTCTCTACATCCTTTCTATACAGGGGTGACCAAAACTGGCCACAGAGCTCCAGCTGAGGTCTAACCAGCACCGATTAGACCAATACTATCACTTCTCATGACTTGCATGCTATGCCTCTGTTAATGTAACCCAAAATTGCATTTGCTTTTTTGGCAACAGCATCGCATTACTAACTCATGTTGAAGTTGTGATGACCACAACTCCCAGATCCTTCTCAGCAGTGCTGCTACCAAGCCAATTATCTCCCACTGTGTATTTGTGCATTTGTTTTTTCTTCCCTAATTGTAGCATCTTGCATTCATCTTGGTGAGTTTCATTTTGTTTCCTATAGCCAGGGTGTGACGGTGCTGTTCCTGGTGTGATCCACTGAGAATGTCAGATCAGGACAAATTGCTTCCAAAAAGGGCAATTACAGCCCAAAGCTGGGGTTTCTCTATCCTAAAGGCAAACCAAACCAGCCGAACAGAAAAGACTGTTGTTTCGCCCCCCTGGCTAGCCACAAGTCACACAAGCAATTCCCTTAGACACTCCAGCTTC
Organism: Dermatemys mawii; assembly: GCA_007922305.1. NCBI lineage: Eukaryota > Metazoa > Chordata > Testudines > Dermatemydidae > Dermatemys > Dermatemys mawii. The sequence continues at coordinate 7,174,289 of ML677358.1, forward strand.
CCAGTATCACCACCAGCAGCCACCTGTCCTGGGGACAAATGGTTATGAAAACCAATACCCCAAATAAAGAAAATGGTTCTCCCCGATTCCAAAGAATCAGGCCCCAGACCCAGGTCAATATACAAATCAGATCTCACCCATAAATCACACTGTAGCCAATCCTTTAGAATCTAAAATCTAAAGGTTTACTGCACAAGGAAAAAGATCTAGGTGAGGGTTAGGAATGGTTAAAGGAAATCAAATACATGCAGTAATGGCTTGCATCAGTTGTAGAATAACTGCAGGTTCAAATCAGAGTCTCTGGAATACATTCCCAGGAGGAATGAATCATCAATCCTTTGGCCAGACCGCCCCTTTGTAGCAAAGTCCCATCCAGAAGTAGGAGCCAGGCTGGAGGCTGGAGACTGGAGATTAAAGACAAATGAAGATGTTTGTCCCAGGTTTATATAGACTTCCTCTTGTGGGTGGAGACCGCCTCCTTCTTGCTAATCAGAGTCCCGTTGTAAAATGGAGTTTCAGAGCCATGTGGTCCAGTTACATGACTCTTCAAGATTCAGCACCTGAGCAGCCAGGCCACATTCCTGGGGAAGCTCGGGTGTGGACAGGCATCTACAAAGTTCATTGTTAGCTTGATTGGAACTTGATGGGCCATCAGGAAGGCCAGGGGGAGCTAACAGTAACTTTGTCTGGGATTTCACCCAAAAGCAAGCATAAGTTTGAAATACAGACACTATACAGCCAGTCTTCATAACTCTAGCTACAAACAAGATACACACATACAGATAGCATAGTCATAATCAGCAGACCATGACCTGGTCGTAGACACCTTGTATGACCCCCTTTACCTAAGATTTGGTGCCCTACAGGACCTTAGTTGAACCAATGATCTATATGATTCCAGATAATTTTAGTAACGTGACACAAGGTTGAAAGTAAGTATAGGCACTTACTGGTACAGGGCTGGTCTGGGGCCGGCTCTGGCCCCTGGAAGGGGCGGGCCCTTGGACAGAAAGGATGGGGCTGGGAGGTTCAGAGCCAGTCCCGGCCCGCCCTGTACTGGTAAGTGCCTGTAGCTGTTCCCTTTGCCCCCACACCACCATTGGTGGTGGCAAGGTGGGGGTGGGGGGAAAGTGGCAGGGAAGTTAAAGCGCTGCCATAGCAGTGCGTTAAAGGTCCTTTGTCTCTGCCCCAGCGCTTTAATGTCCCTGCCCATTACCCGGCACCAACCCAATTGGCGGCTCTGCTGGTTGGGTCTGTACCTGCAGGGCCCCCGACAGGGGAAGCAAAAGGGGCAGGGATATTAAAGTGCTGCCGCAGCAGTGCTTTAACGTGGGGTGAATACAGGCCAATGCGAATTCTTACCAGCCCACTTTCACCACTGCCTGTAGCCCAGTTCTCCAGTTTATCAAGATCCTTCTGAATTGTAGATCGATCCTCCAAAGTGTTTGCAAGTGCCCCTTCCACCCCTCCCCCCCACCACTTTGTGTCATCTGTAATATCACCAGTAAGCTCTCTACGCCTACCTTCAAGCCATTAATAAAGATGTTAATGAACACCGGACCCAGAACAGATTCCTGTGGGACCCCACTTGAGTCCCCCTTCCAATTTGACATCATCCAGTCATCGTTACTCTTTGTTTGCAGTTGTTTAATCAGTTAAGTATCTACTTAATGGTAGTTCTACTGAGTCTGCATTTCTCCAACTTACTTATGAATATGTTATGTGGGACTTCACCTTCACCAGTCTTCTAATCTAGGACCATCCCTGTCACCAGGACTGTCCCTACTGGGGTGTGGGGCTTGGGACAACCTTCCCCTGTGCCCCAGGCCCCACCCCCACCCCCACCTCTTTCCGCCCCTGCTCTGCCCCTGTCCTGCTTCTTTCCAGCTTCCGCCCCCTCCCCCAAGTGACACTGGGAGCCGGCGAAGCGGGCTGGGATCGCTGCTGCCACTTCCCACCAGTGAGTGTGGGCCCTACGCTTGCAGCCCGCGCCATGCCCCCCCACTAACCTCTCGGGCCAGCCTGGCTCCCCGATGCCTAACCCCACCCTTCCCCGGCTGGCCTAGCACCCCCCCGCATGACACAGAGCAGTCCCTCAGGTACAGCAATTCAGGGCGGCCACTGCAGGGCCCCCCAAAATGCAGACCCGGGACAACCTCCCCAATTCATTGTAGGGACGGCTCTGCCTGTCACCAGGAGTCTGAAGCTATTATTGCTAGTGGCTCTGAGATTTCTTCAGCTAATTCCTTCCACATCATGGGGTAAACAGCATAAGGCCTTGCTGACTTGAATGTGTTCTGAACTTATCTTTTTCTGAACCCCTTTCCCTTTTATTGTCTATGATAACGTCATTAATCATCCGGTCACATGTGATATTTTGTGTGGAGACTGAAGCAAAGTAGTCATGGAGCAGCTCCGCCTTCTTATCTCTCATTACCAGCTCACACGCTCCATTGAGCAGCAGACCCACACCCTCTCTGGTCTTTCTTTTTTGCCTGACACAGCTGTAGAACCCCTTCTGGTGTCTCTAACATTTCTTGCCAGTTCTAACTCATTCCTTGCCTTGGTTTTCCTGATTTTGTCCCTGCACATTTGTGCCATTCCCATGTACACTTCCTTGGTGACATGCTCACGATGCATTACAGGAGCATGCTCAAAGCCAACTCAGAATCACAGTCACAGAATTTGTTCCTTCTTTAGCTAGAATTTTTCAGAGATGCTCCAGTTGTCTATATCCCCAAGCTGAGCTTTCAGGAGTCCAGTCTACTTGTCTTTCTTGGTGTAGTGAGGCGGCTGCCCCACTCCTGGGCAAACAGGGGTTAAAAGCAGCCCCGGAGAGAGCTGCAGCTGAGAAAAGGAGTGAAAGCACCTGAGTAGCTGACCACAGGTGTCGCCAGCTCAATTAGGCCACAGCTGTCCTGGATAAAAGGGGCTGTGGACTAGGAGCTGGAGAAGTCTCTAGCCCTGGGAAGGGGAGCAAGGCACCTGAAGTGGAGCACTGCTGGGGAAGAGCAAGAGGAGCTGGGAAGCTCCAATCTGTGAAACCCCCAGGCTTAGGCCTTGATGAAAGCCTATGAAAAGGCACTGGGGCTGCAGAGGGGCAGCCTGGGGATAGGCAAAGGCAGCAGGTTCAACCCTTTGCTAATGATGAGCGGCCATTATAGACTGCAGTCTGCCCCAGTGAGCAGGGGCTAGATGAGGACTGGCAGTAGCCACTGAAGCAAGGTGGGATTAGAGGACTGGGGGGTTCCCTGGGGAGGAGAGACCCAGAGTGAGGGGGTACTGCAGAGGGACAGAATCCTGAAGTAAAAGGGTACCAGGATCCAGGAGGGACACGGGGCCAGCAGCAGGTGAGACACTGGCCAGGTGCTCGGGGGCTGAAAAAGAGCTAATTCTGAAATGACCAGCAGGAGATGCTGTGCCGGTGAGTCGTCGCCTCACTTCTCTTGGGTTATCCCTTGATTTCTCAACACTGCCCTTATTTTCCTCCTTCTCCATATGTAAGTCCACAGATGTCATTTCTTTATCCCATTTCAACTCTAGTCCTAAACCTCCGTGCCTCAGTTTCCACATCAGTAAAATGAGGATATAAATACTTATCCACCATAACCAAACATGGCTTTTTAAGAAGAATCTAGCTTGGCTCTTTCCTTTACATCTGTGGAAAGACTGAGCCTTGTAGATGTAAAACGAGATAATTTATCTAATTCCCCAGAAATGCCTGAAGCGCAGCTCTTCAAATTTCAAGGCGTGTCTCATAAACGAAAGACCAAATAATATTGAGATTGACTCCAACTGAATGTTAATTATTTTCTTCCTCTTGCCTTTCTTGTGAACAAATAGAAAAAATTGTGTTTAATTGCTTTTTGGCTCTTGCTGGGAGTCTTACTTTATTTCTGTGAGGATGTTTCCAAGTTTTGGCTCAGGACGCTGCTCCCGAGGGGCGTGGCAAGAAATTCCTCTTTTTATCTCCCAGAACTATAAATACAAGAATATAGTTTTTTCTTTTTATCTCCCAGAACTATAAATACAAGAATATAGTTTTTTCTCTTTCCTTTGGTCAGCGTGGGCTGGACTTGTGTCTTTTTAAGTAGGTTTATACTGACTTTAGGAGTTTTTGTGTTTGGGTCCCATTCACCCAAATAGTATCAGCCACCTCCTTTCTGTCAATCAAATGAGGCCCGGCCTACATTCATCCTTAATCCTTCCTTTACCTGCCAACAAGTGTTGGGAGACATCTCCCCAGCAGGTTGGAAGCCTAATGATCTACAGCCAGCCTCCTTTTAGACAGAGTAACTTCTCCACATCAGGTCTTTGCTGCCTGCAGTCTCAGTTCCCAATGTAAACTTCCTCTCCCTGTTGACTCCATATGGGATGTATCATTTTTGTCTGTGAAGTTATTAAAGGCACAGTTACAGTGGCATAGTCTGTCTAGGATCCACAGAACCAGGTCAATTCAGCTTTGAATCAGAACCCCACGCTATTAAAATTTGATATTGAGAGTTTGAAAGGTTAAAGATTAGTGACCATGACCCAGGTGGCATCAGCAGAAGCAATGAAACTGCAAGCCCCCAGAGAGAGCATGTGTTTTGAACATGAACAGAAAATGAAGCTAGAAGAAAGAAGCTTCTGAAAGAGAGAAAGACACCCATGCAAGGCACATGGAACGGGGCTGACTGCTGAGGAGAAGGTTGTCAGACCTAAGCTCCGGCTCCAGAAAGCAATGGAAGAACAGCAGAAACTGTGTTGTCCTAAAAGTCCAGTTTATACACAATGTTGGTATGTTGTTTGACTCTAAGCAGGGGAAGGTGAGACCAGGGAGAGGGTGTCTCTAACCTGGGGAAGGCAGAAAATAGATGTTTGTCTGTGAATGAAGTTTCTGAATAACTATCTAGTATCTCAGAAGTGAATATGGAATTAGATAAAGTACAGAGAGAACACATGGTTCAGAAAAAAAGTTTTTCTAGAGCAGATTAAAGTTGGTGATCAGGTTAAAGCCCCAACCGAGGTAGGAAAGGGTACAGTCTTGGCAAGTGATGGATTGTTGGCAAGATTAGTGAAACATGAGTATCCCTAACCTGTTACCAGTGTGGAGAATTATGACAGTGAAGGAAATGTTCCTGTGTCTGCTAGGAGTAATGACTTGCCCATGGAGGAAGCTACCCCAGTCTCCAAGCACTTGTCCATGAATAGCCATGTGTGCTGGGACAAAGGAAAGGATGTCCCAAGCTGTTTGTCTGTTAAAGGGGAATGTTTCTCTAGCTCTTCTCTGTCTGTAAGGCAGAAAGAAGCCTGTCAGCCTATGATGGTTGAAAATTTATCAGTTATTCCAGAGTTAGATCTGGATTTAACTAAAGCCCAGGAAGGGAATGCTCCTAAGTTTGTGCCTGTTAGGAAGAAAGACATTGTGACTAGGTTGCATCCAGTTAGTGTCATAACTAGACCCCAGAGACCAGACGATTCTGATGCTTTTATTTTGCCTGTTGCATAGAGGACTATAAAATCATAAGTGGTGTGGACAAAGTGAATCAGAAAGTGTTATTTACCTTTTCACTGAACACAAGAACCAGGGGTCACCCAATCAAATGAATAGGCAGCAGGTTTAAAACACACATCAGGAGGTACTTCTTCACACAACACACAGTCAGCCTGTATAACGCATTGCCAGGGGAGGTTGTGAAGATCAGAAATATAACTGGGTTCAAAAGAGAATTAGATCTATCTTCAATGAAATTTCAATTGCTGTTAGACAAGATGGTCAGGGATGCAAACATAAAATATCAGGGTTGGAAAGGACCTCAGGAGGTCATCTACTCCAACCCCCTGCTCAAAGCAGGACCAATGCCCAACTAAATCATCTCAGACAGGGCTTTGTCAAGCCTGACATTAGGCTAAGGAAGGAGATTTCCTCCTCCCTCTAAGGAAGGAGATTCTACCACCTCCCCAGGTAACCCCCATGCTCTGGGTGTCCCTAAACTTCTGACTGCCACACGCTTGGACTAGATGACAGGGGGTGGATCACTTGATAAAGCATCTGGCACTGTCAGAAGACAGGATACTGGATTAGATGGATCATTGGTTTGATAGTTCGGCCATTCTTATATGGTATTACTGGTAAATGCTCTAGTCTTTACCTCTAGAAATCTGTGATACAAATAGAAATGAGTTGTCTGGTGTCTCTGCCCCATCCCGAGCTAATCACAAATCCTTATGAATTCCTCATGACGGTCAGCCTCTCCTAAGCAAAGGGACAGCCCTGAAATAGCAGGGAGATTGTACAGACTGTCAGAAATGAGGTGCACAGGCAGACCCTTGTGGGGATGCTTGTGGAGTGGCTGCCTGACCTAGGACAGACTCTAACCAGCACAGACTGCCACAGTAAGTTGCAAAGTGTGCTGCAACTTACATTAAATTCATACCAAATTTCACCATTTTCACCGTAGCCATTTTGATCAGTAAAAAGGTATTTTTTTCCATTAGCCTAAATGGAAAGAAAGCGAAAAGATAGCACCCGAACACCCACTGCCACCAAGAAGACAGCCTCTGAACATGTCAAATTCTACATTTCAGGTATGATCCCCAGTACACAGTTGTACTTTATTGTCCAGTTATTCATAGTAACAGAACTGAGAGAGTCAGCTTTGTCCTGGGAACCTTCCTCAGAGCTCCAGAGAGATGCACCATGTTAACAACCCCATCATCTGCAGAGCTAAGTGTTTGAATAACATGGGGATATGCTGATGACAAGAGAGAGTGCATCTTTTGTATCCCGAATCTTTCAGATGTCATCTCCTTGCCACCCTAACACTTGCTACTGTCCAGTCTTTTCATAGACCTGCTAGGTGTTGTCCTTGGGCTAATTATACTTCAGGTTGTTTCTCAGGGTAAATAAAATACAGCTCAAAGAGCTAAGCAGCTTCTGTTCTGAAACCATCTTCAGAATACAAACCTTACAAAGCCCAGCTGCCACTTCACGTTATTTTCTATTGTGGTTCAGGGATGCACACGGGTGTTATCAGTCCATCACAAATCTCACCACCTTCCGCTCCAAGGGCAAGGTGCCCTTCTGTGACCTGCCTGTTCTAATATGATCACAGAGTGGCGTGTACATTTAATAAAAAACTCCCTAGCCACACAAAATATTCCATTGTACACACAATTTTATTTTGTGTGGCATTCCTATCTCTGGCCTTCCTCACTCCTTTGGGGCCCCTGTTCTCTGAGCAGCCCAGCTACTCCTTTCAGTAACACTTGCCCCAGCATCTATTCTAGATTCTAGACTCTGCTGCCTTTAACATAATAGAGGTTGTTTCCCCCAACTAAGGCTCTGGAAAAAAATATATTTAAAAAATATTTTAAATGTCATTAAAAATATTAAATATCTCCTCAAACTCAGACAACTAAACATAATCAAAGGACAAGGGGATCTAATTCAAGAAAAGGGAGTGGGGACAGAAACAGATATGAAATACACAGCCCACAGCGATCAGATGGAAAGGCACCTTTGAAATGCAATCTTGGCTGTTGAAACTATGCTGAGCTATGAATAGAGACTGAGGCCCCATGCCACTTTCCCAACCCTTTTCTAGAACAACAATTCTCTGAAAAATCAGATCTTGCCCAGATACACAAAATATTCTTCTTCCTGCCTGAGTGTATGGAATAATCTTGTCCCTTATGTTCAATATCAACATACACCATAAAGAAACGGCCATTCTAGGCTATTCATTGCCGCACTACAATGAGTGCATGTGCCACTCAGACTACACCCAGTGCGATTCCTGTCTCATCTAATCCAGGGAATCTCAAACTCGAATCACCAGGAAGGCTACATGAGGACTAGTACATTGGCCTGAGGGCCATATCACTGACAAACCCCATCCCGCTGCCCCCGCTCCACACTCTACCCCTTCTATGAGGCTCTGCCCCTTCCCCACCCCATTCCCCACTCTCATTCCAACCCCTGCCCCAAATCCCCAACCCTGCCTCACCTCTTCTTCGTCTCCTCCCCTGTGTGCATGGCTCCTCGCTCCTCCCCCTTCCCTCCTGGAAAGCGCTAAGCACTGCCAAACACCTGTTTGGCAGCAGAAGCGCCTGGAGGTAAGCAGAGGAGCGGGGATGCGGCACACTAAGGGGAGGGTGAGTGAGGGGAGGGGAGCTTGGCAGGCTGCAGGAAATAACCCTGTGGGCCACATGCATGTTTGAGACCCTAACTTATCCCTCCTTAATATGGGCCCATTCCTGCAAACACGCTTAACTCCCATCGACTGCTCTGAGATTCAGTGGGGGTTGAGGGGGACTCAGGACCTTCCATGAAGCACTTAGCGTATCATAGGAGATTGGGTCCTAGGTTTGCATAGCTTCACAGCTCCCTCTGCAGCATCTCTCCAGTTAAGTCATCTCTCTATATACACACAGGATCTGTCCTCTGAGGTGAACCTATGTATTATCACTGCACACAGAGAATGTCATAAAGCTGCTGGTATATTGCAACCGCTAAACATAGCATGAGGCATTTCTCCCTCCTTCCTCTGTTACAGAAGGAGAATGGTGGCGATATTTAGGTGCAGTAAAGCAAGGGAGCCACCAGGTGGCCACCATTCCCAGTTGGACGTGTGGGAGAGTGTTAGCAGAAGAGTGATAGAACAAAGGAGGGGTTTGATAGGATAAAAAGCCTGCTCTCTCAGCAGTCAATGTCACATTTTAAAATTGTCATGTAATGACATTCCTTTTGTTTTATTCCAATTCAGCTTGCAAGGTTTGAGATCCCGGATCCTGGTTTACCCCAAAGAGATGGATCCTGTCCAAACTGCATCTCTTCCTTTGTCATAGTCTGATGTGATTAGATCACAGGACACAGGGATCTACCGGAGCCTAGAAGAAGCTTGTGCAAATTAATTCAGGAACAGGGTGCTCTGGGTCTGCCTCCCTGGCTCCTCATTGCCAGCCTCAAACACTCCATCATAGGATTCAGTTCACCTCCTCGTTCTTGTCTACCGTACCCTTCAGCACGGACACTAATCTCACACACACACTGTTGTGACAAATCCTTCTCCCAGGGGCCTGATTCGGCAGTGACGTGAATGGGATTTTTGGCAGAGGAAGGCAGGCAGGGTTGGACTGTTGTTGAATGATAGGTTTAGACGGGAATCAAAATTAACATGCTGGGGACACAGAATTTGCCCTCGGTTGTTCAGTTTCTCTGAAATGCATCTGTACAGGAGTGTGTCTGCCTTTTGAATATGATGCCACCGCAGAGCAGTAGCCTTCTCCTCTGCTTCCTGGCAGTTGATTTAATAGAGGGGAGGGAGTTGCCTCGGCATGCACATTTAGGGTGAAATCTCCTTATTTATAGCAGCCATTCAGAGGGAGCAGAGGGTGCTGCTCCAGGTAGACATAGGGATGGAGTTGGGCTCACTTTCACCTTATTTCTGCCCCTAAAGATGAAACATGTGCCCATTACTAGCCCTTACTGCTGACTGCAATATACAGTTAGGTGAAAGGGGACTGGGAGCCCTCGCCGCCCTTCCACACCAGCAGATTGACCCAGCCAGGGTTGTGGCACATCAGCAGGCACACCCTACCCAGTCCCTTGAGAGCGCTAGAGCAGGATAGGGCCCTGTTGCTGCATTAGAGCATTCGGAAGGTGGACGTCCTGCTGTCCCATTCCCATCTCAGCGCACATGTGCCATAAGACAACACTTAGCCCTTAATTCCTGGTCAGAATTACCATGTTCCACCAGCCTAGCTGGACCAATGCTAGGTGAAAGCTGAAAGAAATGGAACGAGGAAAAAAATCCTACCTGCGAATAATCAGTAAAGAAACGATTTAAAATGGACATGGAAAAGAGACATATCTAGGGGGATTGCTCACGAAAAAGGAGGACTATAGAGAACCTATATCTGAGACAGAGAAAGGAACTGTCATTTGCTCTCTTTGCCCATCAGATGGCACTCTTGGCCCAGTAGTTCTTCAGCTGAAGTTTCTCTCTCAGGAGGAAATTCATTAAACAGGGCTAGCGGGTTAAGAGCAGAGGTAAATGGCTCAACATCAGGTCAGAAGTGACACCTCAGCATTGTGGTAGTACTCTCAGCATGCACAAGTCTCATGTGTTGTTCTTGGGGCTGCATTCTGGTTGTGTGAACTACTCAAAGCTCAGACCCACTTAAACTGGGCCAGAGGGTTGATGCATTCATGAACATCAGCTCCTGCTCCCCAGAGCTGGAATGCCAATCAAGTTTGTTTAAGTTGGTGGGGATTGGGGAACCAGTGATCTGCTAGACTCACTTCCTAGATCCCACTGCAATGAGCTCCAGGAGGCCTCATCTTACTGTCAGTGGCCACGCAGGTTAAACATGCATCTTGAACTAAATCCAAAACTAAGCACCCAGTCTGAAATCTTGAGTTAAATGTCATGCACCGTGGTGTGGGCACTGCAACTAGTGGTCAGAACAGGACTATCAGTCAGAGGAGAGCTGGAAATAAAACTGAAGCCCTGTTCAGGGGACAAGTCAGTTCCTGGAGCCAGAAGCCAGAAGAGATCTGGAGTTGTGGTCAGGGGACAAGCCACTGGCTGGAGCCAGGTTCCAGAGGAAGGTAGAGAGTAGGCAGGGGAAAGTAGAAGCAAGGACCAGTCCAGGAAGCAGCTCTGATGAAACTACACACATAAAATACATTGAACAGCCTTTGCACTGCTTTTTCTACAAAGCCTACGTGAGGATCTGCTGGCTCTCCTTCCAATCAAAAACCACAGTCACTTAGTGAGACCTCATTGGGTTACTAGGTGAATGCACCCAGAGCCTGCTGAAGTCCTGACACCAGGTCACTGAGGCTTCCCTGCTTGGAAGGAGTTTCAAACAAGACTAGCCTGAGTTTCGTTAAATTAGAATGCAATTGGCTCTGAATGTGATTGGCCAATGCAATTTTCCTAATGTTTGTTTGTCAGGGTTATGATGAGAGTTCAATGAATCTACATTGAGTTAAGTGAGTGAGGTGTGAATACACATAACCCAAAACACCACAAGGAGAGTCACACAAACCCTTTCAAATCAAGAGCAACATTAGCTTTACACAGCTGTTCAGGAAAGCACTGGCCTCTGGGGCCTTAGTTGAACCGAATGTCTGCTCACTTAAAGCTCTGTTGCCTTGGGATGTGATAGCACAATGGGATTAGGAAGCAATTGTGCTTGTTTTCACTTCAGGCTCACAACAGGTCTTGGAATCTGACTTTCCCTATTCAACCCAGACGTACTCAAACTTCCTCTAGCGTGTCTGTTAATATTGATTATAAATATCAGTGCCTTCCAGGCTTTGTGCAGGAGAATAACTGACAAGCCACATTTCAGGGGGAAATGGAGAGGTTGGGATTTTTTTTGGTGAGGTTTCCCTCTGTCACCCCACCTTGCAAAGAAGAAAAATTGTTCCAGGAGCATGAAATTAACACTGAAATGAGCTTTGCAGTTAGGTTCCCGCAGCTTGTGAAAATATGAAACCCGCTATGCCTGGGGCTTTCCATTCAAAGCAAATGTTTCTATGTGTGGAAGGAGGAGTTACCATGATTAATTTAACTGAAAATTCTGCTCTGAGATTGCAGCCATTCTCTGTTCCAGCATGTGTGTGAGAGAAAGAGGCCCAGAAGAAAAGAAAAAGGAGGGTTGGCATTGGAAGGGCTTGCTTTATTTATTCTTTATTAGGCCAGAGGTTGCAAAATCAAAACCACTTTGTGAATCCAAATGGGACATTTCAGCACCAGTTTCCAATCTTTCCCATAGAGGCCAGCCCCTTCCCGCATGGACTCTCAGGGGAAATGCTGCCTGCTTTTAGCCTTCAGCAGATCATTTTTATGATGTAATGGGAACTGTACTGGGGGGGGGGGAAAATGAAACAGCAGAGGGTCTGACCACCAGCAGAGATCCAGTGCCTTTGTGAAAGGGGCTGGGTAGTCTTAGCTTAGTTCCCCGCCCATAGTTCCTAACCCTGTATAATGTTCCAGAGGTTGGATCCTGGTTGACAGTTTTCTCCGAGAGACAAGGGTTAAATAACCTTCTAGGGGTGGTCCCTGCAGGGCAGGAAGGGGTACACTGGTGTTGGTCAGTCCAGACTAGACTCACTACAGCTCAGGATGCTATTCGAAGGCACATGCCTCCCCCACAAGTGCAGACTGCTTTGATCTCTCCAGAGCCACAACCACGCTCCTCCACAGTCCAGACTCTTCTTCCTCACACTTTCAACCACCCTCTTCCACAGAGCAGGGCATTGCCCACCTATCAATGCCGGCACCTAGCCCCAGAGTTTACCTCTCTGCTGCTGGTGGGATTCCGGCTGGGTCTGTACGAGACATCTCCTTTCCCACTGTTTCTGCTGTCAGCAAGTAGACAAAACCTTTTGGACAGAAACAAACAGGAGAGACCCTTTGCTGAATGGCTTGTATTTTTTTTGCTGGCTGGGCGAAAATTAAATTTACCAGACAGAGCAAGGTACATCCTGTGCTACGGAAGGCTTCGTGAGGCAGTCTGGGTGAAGCTTGTATTGTCACTGTCCCTGATGGATCTCTTTTGATTGAGGGAAAAACCACATCCACGCTCCCCTCCATGCAGCTTGCTTGTTGATTAAAAGTCTGATTTTTCATTGGGAATCAAGAATAAAGGGGACTGTTATACAATGAAATTTCACTGTTTGTTTGGGTTTTTACATTTTTTTAAAAGCCAATTAGTTCCTAGGTTTGGAGTCTTCACTCAGACAGATGGTGTTTATACAACTCGCCTGCCACGTCAAGGTGCTGGCAGCAGATAGCAGTCCCGTGCCAGGCTCTTCCCTCACCTGTCCCTGCCTGTTCTTTCATCCCCATGGAACCACGTTTGTGATATTGAAAGTAATAATAGAGAAGCTTATCCAGTGTTGGGTTTGTGGCCCTGTCAAAATAATCTTATCGGTCAGCACTCTTTGTTTTCCCCCAAAGGAAAGAAATAACTGTGCAAATAAGCTGTCCTTGCAATCTGGAGCTATTGTCTCATCTCTGTTTTAGTCATGGGTACTATTTTCTTTAGAAAAATACTAACACTAAAAAACACACCCACCCACAAAGAAAAAGAACAAAGCGAACTCCTCACTTTACTCTGGACTACAGCCCCTCCCTCCATTAACTTCCCTACTATCTGTTGCTTCAGGATGGCACCAGTACTTTTATCTGGCTAGGAACGAAACAGCCAAGATTTCTCTAAGGCCCCTAGGGCAGTCATCCAATAACTAGATAAAGTTAAACAATACTAAACAAAGGAAGCCTGGGGATAAAAAAGGGGGGTGGGTGGAAGGAGGTAGGTGGGGCTGGAAATAATGTTTAATGCCTGCTAAGTAGGAAAATTTAATAATGATTCATGGAAAAGTTAAACAATTACACACCCCAAATCAATTTGGCTCCACGCCTCCCTTCTGTTTAATTAATAAAAAGCGTCCACATCATGTCTGATCTTGAAAATGATATTTTTCCAAAATAATGACCGGCCCTGATGAGGTGCCACAGTACATGTTGTCTATTGCAGGCTTCCAGAATGCTTCTGTTTGAGAACTATTATTGCTCACATCCCAGGAGTGGGGGATGGGGAATGCTTTTGTAACTGTGCTCAAGGCGCAGATTATGCTGTTAGCTTCATGCAGTAATTTAACAGTGGAAGTCCTTGAATGCTGTCCAGTCCCATTATGTCATCTCAGTCTTAGAATCAAATCAGAAACACTTCACTCCTGGGAAGGCAGGGCCGGGGGAGGGAGAACTGGGAGCAAGGCATTTGGGTTTGTAGAGCTAAAGCTAGGAGAGCCCTAGCTAGAAACCCACCAGGTGAGCAGGTAATTTGCTGGCTCACAAACTTGCAGCAGTAAATCTTGGTGTCAGGGAAATAACTGAAAAGTCAGAGTGCCTGTGTAAGCTTGAAAGCTTCTCTCTTCCACCAACCGAAGAAGGTCCAGTAAAAGAAATTACCTCACACCCATCCCCTGTCTTTTCTCTCTATATGCACACACATTATATATGAGAGCTAGCCTTTGCAATCTGTTATAAAGGTTTTATTCCTTTTTTAAGAAAGAAATTTGGAAAATTAGATCCAGAGTTGAAGTTTTAGATCAAACCCTTATTGTGATGGAGTCCAGTTTCTCCAAAATTACAGAGTTTTCACAGCTGGAGATCTGGTTTGGGCTACTCTAACCAGTTTGGTTTGGGCTACTCTGGTTTGGGCTACCGCTAACATGGTGGGATTCTATACATTGCTTACCACACTGACTACCCCTCCCTGCCTTTAGGGCCCAGCCACTACTAATTTTCCCCTTTTGGCATTATAGAAACAGATGATTGGTCTAGAGTGAATTGGCCGTAGAGCTATTTTAAGCATGCAACTCACCTATAATCTACAATCAAGATCACCAAAGCATAACTGCAGAATATTTACACACATGCATCTTGGGATAACTGCATCATGGATACACCCTTCCTTATGATATTTCCTCCAGATAGACTCTCTGGCCCACAAAACAAGCTACAAAAAATGTGGAATTTTTCAGCATGAAGTAGAATAAAAACCTGTATAAATTATGGGTTTAGGAGCATTTTGAGGATATTTTGAGAAGCTTACAAGTGGAAGATTTGACAAATGACCAGGGAGGAGTATGAAAATACTGCTCAGGCATGTAGGAGTGGAATCAGAAAGGCCAAATCACATTAGGAGTTGAAGTTAGCAAGGGATGTTAAGAGTAACAAGAAGGGTTTCTACAGGTATGTTAGCAACAAGAAAGAGGTCAGGGAAAGTGTGGTCCCCTCTCTGAATGGGGGAGGCAACCTAGTGACGGAGGATGTGGAAAAAGCTAATGTACTCAGTGCTTTTTTCGCCTAAGTCTTCATGAACAAGGTCAGCTCCCAGACTACTGCACTGGGCAGTACAGTATGGGGAGGGGGTGACCAGCCCTCTGTGGAGAAAGAAGTGGTTTAGGACTATTTAAAAAAGCTGGATGAGCACAAGTCCATGGGGCAGGATGCGTTGCATCCGAGGGTGCTAAAGGAGTTGGCGGATGTGATTGCAGAACCATTGGGCATTATCTTTGAAAACTCATGGCGATCGGGCAAGGTCCTGGATGACTGGAAAATGGCTTTGTCCAAAATCAAAGAGAGAGTCAGTAGCAGAGCCTGGACCAGAAACCAAGCCTTCCTAGCTACCGACACTGCGTCCTTTCCATCCATGTGCACACATGGGGATCCATGCCCCCAACAACAAGGAGCACAGAAGAGCTCATAGGGAGGGCTATGACGTACTCTCAGTCTTTGTTGTCTACTGAAGTCCCCTCAGAAGCTGTAGCTGGTGTAAAATGCAACAGCCCTCTTGCATGGCAGAATTAGCCAAGGAGAATATTGCTCCACAAGCTGCAGTGGGTTCCCATTTGCTCCTGACGTCAATTCAAGATATTCTCATTCCTTAAAACAAGGTGTCAGATTTTAATGATAGGAGCAATTAACCATTGGAACAATTTACCAAGCGTCATGGTGGATTCTTCACCACTGACAATTTTTAAATCACGTTTAGGTGATTTTCTGAAATATACGCTCTAGGAATTATTTTGGTGGAGGTTCTATGGTCCATGCTGTATAGGTCAGACTAGATACACAATGGTATCTCCTAGCCTTGGAATCTATGAATATATTGATCTTCAAAGAGTAACATGGGTCCCGCCTACCCAAGAAACTGCCTGCCTCATAGTGTTTCAGCAAGACAGCTGAGTTCCACCCTGGCATTCAAGGGAACAGACACGAACTGGTGAATGAGCATTTTCAGCAGAACATCCTCAACTTTTGCATTTGCTTCCCATCCTTGTTGGCACAGCTTGAACTTGATCTTCAAGAGGTGATACACTGCTCATTTGTGTTACAATCTTATTGGCCAAATCCTTCGCTGGTGTGAATTTATACTCGCTGTGGATCTGCCCCTTATTGCTGTAGTTATAACATGTCAGACACGTGCCCTGAAACACAAAGGGTGCGTTTTTATAAGTCCGCTACACACATATATTAACTACCTCTACTGACGATTTCTAATGTGAAAATTCAGCTTTACAGTTAAAGTCCTCACGAAGCAGGGGAAAAGATGTTGCTGAGATTAAAGACAAGGACCTGATTTTCATACATGGAATTTATGTGCCTATCTTTCATGTTTGTGCATGAATGCTTGTAATGGTGAGTGCAAACTGCTAATTAGTTATATTTGCACATGCTTGTTCACAATTTCGATGCATGAACTAATTAGACATACGATTGCTTGCCCAAACTATATGAGAATCATGGCATGAACAGTTCATCTGATATTGCTCACAGTATATTTACTTTGCAAAATATGTGTATGCACACAGAATTATTAATTCTCCTGGACTAAAACTTGCCCAGTTATTAAAAAGACCCTGGAATTTAAATTAGATGCTTCCAATGGGTATTTAATAGATATTTATTAAGTATTCTAATTGAATACCAATCAATTATTAAAAACAGACTACTCAGTTTTAACTACAGAATCAGGCATGCATTTATTACAGAATTGTTAAACCATGGTAAATGTGTTCTCCGTCTCTTGGTATTCATTTGAAAGGCTATAAAAACCCTATTAAAATCTTAGTTACGTGTGTACACAGTAAGAGCTAAATGCACTTATGAGACAATTTGAAATAATTAGGAATTGCTGTTCAATTTCTTAGAAATTTAGCAAGACACCCTATACAAATCTCACAGACCTTTTGACAGAAAGGACTCTGGGAATGTTTTTTCCATTAACCACTCTCTGTTGGTGGGTAATTTTTAAATAAGCTTTGCTTCACTGCTCTATACATTCTTCCAGTGGTAAATGAATGACATCTATTATCAAAAGCAGATTCTGAGTGGGATTTACTTATTGTTACAAGTTCAGTAGTTGTATTTATTTATTTTTGATTTTGCAAACGAGCTTTGGCTCAATCTTACCAGATCCCTTTTATACTATCTACTACTCTGTCTCCTTCCAGTCTAAATGTTAACAAGTTTTGAAGAAAGACTCAGCTATTGGAGCTGGAACAGGCTGGTAGTGTTTGCTTGAGTTTGTTGATGCTGACCCTTTTGGGAAAAGGTTCTGTTCATTAGCCAAGGCAGCTGACCTAAGAATCACTTTGGGAACAGATGATCTAGAGTGTGGGCTGAGTAGTCCTGAAGGATGATCTGTAGGAGCAGCCAAGCTTCGGGAGAAGACTTGAGCTAACTTTTATGCTATTTTGTTGTTTTCTCTGTTAATAAAGCCAAATCCTAGGAAAGATAGAAGTTTGGATTTTATATATAATATCTTTGTAGGGCAGATTGGGGGAAGGTATCTGCCATAGGGTGATTTTGAAATTTGGAGAGATGAGAGCATGGCGTTTTCCCTTTTAAATTCAAATATTCTCCAACCACAAAGGAAAAAGAAAAGGGGGAAGAGGGCAGGAGAAACAGCAAAGGAGAGGAGAAAGAGGCTTTATCAAAATAACTCCTTTGTACTTAGATGTGAGCTTTTATTGGGAATTGAGAGTCCTGCTCCCTTTACCAACCCATTACAAATGGGTGTTTGAAAAGTAATATGTCCTGTGGGCTCACCCCCACAGATTATTAAAAGCAATATTCCGGTTATACACATGCTGACATTTACCCTCCAGACACCTCGAGTGCATTCCCCTGCTCTAACATGGCCAGGGCTTTTATTCCAGTAGCACAGGTGAAATACAATGTTCAAAGGCAATCCTGAAGTAACCAGAATGGCAGTAATATGTCCCCACTAAGGAGCTATTCCAGTTTGGAAGTGCTCAAAGTGTACATGACATTAAATGGATAGCCAAGGGAGCAAAGGGAAGAACTGCCATCGTTGTGGCGGTAAACAGGCAAGCATGTAATCGGTAGCTGGTTTAGTGTGGATTTACTGTACGCAGGCTCTTCTTTAGCCACTGTAAGCTTATGGTAAAGTGACACTAGTGCACAAGAAGGTGTTGGGGGGAGGGAGATAGGGAGAAGTTGAGTCTCCTGCTGTGTAATGCGCTATCCACTGAAGGAGTTTAGTGAAAACAACTGAACTGTTGCTTCCTTTTCTAAGGGTAACATTCTGTATGGACAACAAACTAGGAGTTATAGGGCTAACAGTGAGAACTGCAGTCACATTTGAAAAGCAGATAAAGGACTGTGGGTTTTAAACATACACTCTCTCTCTTCTCCTTCCCCCGCCCCCTTTCCTCATGATTATCCTCTTAGCTTATGGGCTTCAGGAACATGAATGACCGTTGTCAAGAATCACAGTGAGTTTAGTCACTCACATAAAACATGCAGAGTAAACTGCCCCCACAAGAAACTGAAAAGACTTTTGACAAGGTGCAGTTAAGTGTCCTTCCAAGTACCACTCACACAGAGTGATTCCTAGTGGACTGAAACATGGATTGTACAGTTCATTTCCCTCCCACAAGCAACAGCACCAAAACATCTGCCAGAGAATCACCTACATAATGTAAGAAAATCGCAATGGATAGGAAATGATAATTTGCAGGCTAATTGCTGTAAAACAGTCCTATCCAGATAAAGTACATATGTCCAGCAGTCTGCATTCACTGCTCATGAAATGGCTTTCACAGCTCAGCAGAAACAGTGTTGGCCAGCTGATTAGATGGAATCTGACATTAATTAGAACTAGGTGACTGCAAAGGACAAATTATACATGAGTAAATTTAACTTAACAATTTAGTGCTCCTGACATCCCTTTGAATCAATTCCCTGCATCCAAAACATATAGCAGAAAAGCTCTTAATTTTTCACATCTTGCAAGCAGATCTAAGGGCATGGTTACACTTACAAGATTATAGCGCTATTGGTTATAGCGGTCCCTTTATACAGTAATATGAATAGCGCTATTGTATGTCCACACTGAGATGCTCCAGCATTATAGCATGGCCACATTTGCAGCACCTAATGCAGCATTAAGAGCAGCTCATTAGGGCATGTATCCCACAGTACACCTCTTCCCGATCTGGCGCAATGCCTTGTGGTAGGGGGGGCGTCACTTGCGGGGCACTCTGTATCCTGTTTCAACTATCCATGATGCTTTTTGGCATATTCCAGAAATCCCTGTGTTTCCTTCCACCTCCAGCGCCATCTTTCAATGGTTTCAGCAAGGCACGCTCCGTCTTCCATTGTCTTGTGCCGCAATGAATCCAGAACTGCTGAGGAACATGCTGACGACTGTCGCCAGCACATCTCTGTGTGCAGTGGAGTTATTCCTTGACATGCAGGATGACAGTGATGAGTCTGAACACGAGATTGAAGCGGTGAACGCGTTTGACACGAAGCTTCTTGTCTCATTAACGGACATGCTCACAGCCATTGAACGCCGCTTCTGGGCACGGGAAACAAGCACTGAGTGGTGGGATCGCATCGTCATGCAAGTCTGGGACGACGAGCAGTGGCTACAAAACTTTCGCATGAGAAAAGCCACTTTCATGGGACTGTGTGCTCAACTCGCCCCCACCCTGCTGCGCAAGGACACCAGATTGAGAGCTGCCCTTCCGGTGGAGAAGCGGGTGGCTATTGCGATTTGGAAGCTGGCTACACCAGACAGCTACCGATCGGTGGCCAACCAGTTTGGGGTTGAAAAGTCAACCGTTGGAGTTGTGCTGATGCAAGTGTGCAGGGCCATTAATCGCATCCTGCTATGAAAAATCGTGACTCTGGGTAACGTGCATGACATTGTTGCTGGCTTTCAAGAAATGGGTTTCCCTAACTGTGGAGGGGCGATAGATGGGACCCATATACCTATTCTGGCGCCCGCCCACCTAGCAGATGAGTACGTTAACTGAAAGGGGTACTTCTCTATGGTTCTCCAGGCACTTGTGGATCACCGTGGGGGTTTTACTGACATTGACGCTGGCTGGTCTGGAAAGGTGCATGACGCACGCATCTTCCGCAACACCGGCCTGTTCATGAAGCTGCAAGCCGGGACTTTTTTCCCAGACCAGAGGATCCCCGTGGGGGAAGTGGAAATGTCCATAGTGATTCTTGGCGACCCCGCTTACCCTTTAATGCCCTGGCTCATGAAACCCTACACAGGGAGCCTGGACAGCAGTCAGGAAAGGTTCAACTACAGGCTTAGCCGGTGTCGAATGACTGTGGAGTGTGCTTTTGGGCGTCTCAAGGCACGCTGGTGCTGTTTTTATGGGAGGCTAGACTTGGCCGAGGGTAGTATCTCCGCAGTTATTTCCGCATGCTGTGCCCTACATAATCTTTGTGAGCGGAAGGGTGAAGGCTTCACTCAGGCATGGTCCTCGGAGGTTCAACGCCTGGAGGCCACATACACCCAGCCAGAGAGCAGCGTTCTTAGAGGGGACCAGTGCGAGGCTGTTAGGATCAGGGAAGCCTTGAGGGAGCATTTTGAGGCTGAAAGCCAGTTCTAAAGTGAGGTGCAGACGGAGGGAGGGAGGGAGCATTCTTTTAATAGGAACAGGCATTTGCTTTTCTGTAGCCTGTAATAATGTATGTACACTTAATAAAGAAACCCATTTATTAAGAAGACAATTCATTTATTGAACAGGTACTTCGGTTGCTGAAAGAAAATATTGTGATGCGTGTGAGGGGGAAGCCGGGGGAGGTGCAATGGAGGTGGCATGGGATCAATCAGAGATCGGAATATGTCCGGGTCTCTGAGTCTCCAGTGCCCTCACAGTGGCCATGTCTCCCGAATCCCATTTGCGGAGGGCAGTAAGGCATATTATTAGGGGTTGACTGCAGTGGATAATGGTCTGGGGTTTGGGGGTTGTTCGGTGAAGACAGAGGGGTTGGAGGCAGCTGTGGATGGTGATAACCAGACAGCTGATGATAGTGGCCTGGAGGGTACTGCGGCACAGAAGGGGAAGGGATTTGGGGCAAATGATAATTGGGGTGGTGAGCGCGGTGCTTCTCCTCCTGAAGGGTGACAATCCGCTGCATAGTCTCCAATTGAAGCTGCAGTAATGAGAGCAGCTTGTCGGTGCTTTTCCGGCGGTGAATCACATTCTCCTTCCGCGCCTTCTCCCTCAACTTGCTCTCGTTCTCCCTCCACCTCTGTGCAACTCGATTCTCCGTTACAGCCTGTTGCATTACTTGCTGTACAAGATCCTCTTTGCTCCTTCATGGCCGCTTCCTCAGTCGCCTGAGCCTCTCAGCTGTTGATAAGAGCAATGGCACAGGGCTCAAGGATGACCCTTCTAAAATAAAAAGATACTTTTCACAGTGGTTCCCTTGTAAAGAGCAGACATGCCTATGATTCCCCCGCATTCCCCGTTTGCCTGTCCCGCAGAGAGCACAGATACAGCAACGGAGCCCCTGCCATGGTGAGTGCACTCCAGAGGCAAGGGAAATGATTTTTTCCCTGCCCCAGAAAAGCTGTGCCGGGGGAGGGGGTGGGGAGTGCCGGTACGTTGCAGGAGCCACAGTGTGAGCAGCAGGCAGGGGGAAGGATTTCTTCCCTGCCCTGAAAAGCTGTGGCGGGGGGGAGGGGGAGTGGGGGTGGAGTGCCGGGAAGTGGCAGGAGCCCTACTCTGAACACTGTTCGAACATTCTCCATAGGTGTTTGTCCTGGAAGATATCTCGTTGCTTCGAGTCACTGAGGAACAAAGGGAAGGGATTTTAATGAGATGCGGCTTCCGCCCAGGGCCATATGCAGCTTGCCTATGTGCAGCACTGCTCCCCCCACCCATTGTAGCACAGTGGCGGGGACTAGTGATGGTGACCGGGACGGGGGCCATGCTGGCTCTCCCGGGAAACCTGCGCAGGCGCATTGCAAGCGCTCTTATTGAGACCTTTGAAGAGATTACTGATGATGACTACCGCGAGGTGATAGACTACATCAATGCACTATTTCACATGTAGGCAAGCATGCAAGCATCCCTTTCCACCCCAAGCTGCCTGCCTTCCCAATAGAAAAGCAGCTTTACCTCCGCAATCAGCTGCTGAGCTGGCCCCTGCAACCACTGGATGCTGTGGCTGGTCGCCCTCCTCCTGGCTTTAGAGGAGAGCTCCTGACTGCATGCCCCCCTGCACACCTCCTGGCTTGACAAGAGCTCCAGGTGGAATGCCCCCTGCATCCCTTTCCACCCCAAGCTGCCTGCCTTCCCCATAGAAAAGCAGCTTTACCTCCTCAGTCCGCTGCTGAGCTGGCCCCTGCAACCGCTGGATGCTGTGGCTGGCTGCCCTCCTGGGTTGAGAAGAGCTCCTGGCTGCATGTGTCCAGGGACTCCTCCGTGCCCTGGGTCGCTGCCGCCTCGTCCTCATCCTCCTCCTCTTCTTCATCCTCCTGCTCTTCGTCCTCCTCCTCACCCCCCCCTTCACTGGTGGGCTGGGAAGTGTCTATGATGGTCGATGGAGTGACCATAGGATCACCACCAAGTATCGCATGCAGCTCCTTATAAAATCTGCAAGTCACCGGGGCTGCCCCGGAGCGGCCGTTTGCCTCGCGGGCTTTGTGATACGCATTCCTAAGCTCCTTTACCTTAACACGGCACTGCAGAGTGTCCCGCTCATGGCCTCTTTCCGCCAATGCCCATGATATCTGCCCATAGGTATCAAAATTCCTGCAGCTAGACCGCAGCTGAGACTGAACAGCCTCTTCCCCACAACAGCTGATGAGGTCCAGCACCTCGCTATTGCTCCACGCTGGGGATCGCCTATTGTGAGGAGGTATGGCACATGGAGTCATGATGATCAATCAGAATGATCACCTGCAACGATTCCCTGAGACCACGCCACGCAATCAGTCAGATCAATGAGAATGATCACCTGCAAGGATTCCCTGAGAGCACGCCACGCTTGGTTGGAGCAAACAGGAAGGGGATTTTCAAATTTCCCTGGAACTTTAAAGGGCGGGTCTGACGTGTGGTCACCTGAGGACAGGACAAAAGAGTTTGCAAGTGATGACCAGAGTGGCTCGAACAGGAATTATGGGATGGGCTGGAGGCCAATTAATGCGCAGTGGGTGTCCACATTCTTGCTGTAGCGCTACAGCAGCTGCACTACAGCCCTTATTCCCCATGTGGAGGTGGATTAACAATAGCGCTATAACTCCGCGGTTATAGCGCTCTATGTGCCTTGCCAGTGTGGACGGGGAGGAGGTTATAGCGCTCGTGGGGGCTTTATAGCGCTATAAAGTGTCAGTGTAACCAAGCCCTAAGGCTGTGACAAGGAACTGGCTCCTGTTAAAATCAGTACAATAATTGCAAGCACCCGTTTCCAGCCCTGACAGAGTTGAACTCTGAAGCTCAAAGGAGTCTTCAAAGCATTAGCTAATGCAAAAACAATCAGCACTATAGAAATCACCAACACAAATTTCTCCTTCGTACCAGAAGAGTGTCTGTCAGCTTTCAATGTGAGCCTTTTAAACTAGAGCAGAAAGTCACAGAATGAAGGACCAGGGACAAGGCAAAGATGTGGTGACTTCACCCATTGCCTAGGGCTTGCTTTAGGGGTGAGAGACTTCTCAAGCTTTTTAAGCCTACTTGGCAGACACTCGTCTTGTATTGTTATCGTTGGAAAATTCAGGCATGGTCATTTAAAGAGACAATTTGTTATGGATAATTCCTTACAGAGGAAGGATGCCCTTGTGATCACGGTACTGAACTTGGACTAAGCAGATCTGGGCTTGATACCTAGTGCTGACACACACAACCTAGGAGACCTTCGGAATCTCTCTGGGCTTTAACGCCGCATCTGTAAAATGGACATAATAATAAATAATAATGATGAGAATAATAATAATCTCTCCTTTCTCCCAAGTTTTGTCTGTTTAGGTTGCAAGCTGTTTGGGATATGAATTCTCTGTTATAGGCACATACAGCACTAGCTAGGCTGGGACCTCTCAGTGCTGTTGTAATAGAAATAATCATTTATTAAGTGGTAGTGGAAGCAATAAGCACTGTAAACATCACCAATAACAGCAACAAATCAGCAAACAGGGAAAAGCTGCAAGGGATTTCCCCTAAACCTAGAGGGGTCAAATATTACATACGCCACTGCTGCTTACGATACAAGATTCATAGTCAGCTT
The DNA here is from genome assembly GCA_007922305.1 of Dermatemys mawii. Taxonomy (NCBI): domain Eukaryota; kingdom Metazoa; phylum Chordata; order Testudines; family Dermatemydidae; genus Dermatemys; species Dermatemys mawii. The sequence continues at coordinate 7,198,363 of ML677358.1, forward strand.
CAGCCATCGTATCAGAGCAGGAATATCACATCCAAATCCCTTTACAATCTCAGCAGATCTGAATCATCGGGTCTGAATCCACCCCTACAGGTTTGGACCTGGGTAGGATTTAAACTGAAAGAGGAAAATACACGAAAAGCCCAGGAGAACAGCTGGTTTGGGGAGATTTCTGCCTTTAACACCTCATAAGCTTGATTATACCTTTAAGCCAAGTCCAGATCTGAACATTATACCATTAGCTCATGCCTAAGTGAAGTCAACTTCTAGCACTGCCCAGTGTCTCTGGTATGGCCTTACAGAAGTGCCAATGTGCCAGTTGGGAGCACTTGAAAGAGTGTTTCACAGGCCTCTTTAAAGCTAAGAATTCAGCTGAACCAAAAGCCCAACGGTTAAATAATATCCCCTAAAAAGCCCAGTTTATATCTGGGCTAAACCACCTGGAGTTTACCAGTCAGAGAAACCAGCTGGGAGCTTTTTATGTGATTTCCTTTTAAATGTACTTTTTCTTATACACCTGGCATATAAGGATGGAGCAGCCTCGCCCACATCAGTGCCGGTGGGTGCCAGACCCCCTACTATTGGAAGTTTATGCTAAGGACCCAATTCTGAAGCACTGATGAAGGCAAAGGTGAGTGACTGAACCTGGGGGAGGGAGGGGCTGTGTTTTGGACAAGCTGATTTTCATGTGGCAGCATGTGAGAACTTTGAAGGAGGCGTTGAAGTTCATCTTAAAAAGAAGTCTGCTAAAAGGGAGAGGCAGAGGTTTCTCTCACTCTTTGTGCTGTTGTTTCAGTCCAAGATAAGAAAATGGAGCGTGGGGAACAATTTCCCCACACATGAAATGCAACAAATGCCATTATCTGTTGGGAGACAGCACACCGAGCCGCCTGAAGTCTAGGAGTGGGCTTTCTAAAAGCACCTGCCCTCTGTTGTCTTATCCTTAGATAAGAATACGCAAAAGAATAAATGGACACATATCTGACATCAGGAATCATAACATTCAGAAACCAGTAGGAGAGCACTTCAACCTTCCTGGCCATTCCATTAAAGATTTGATGGAGTCAATTTGAAAACAGAAAAACTTCCAAAACAGACTCCAACGAGAAACTGAGGAACTGGAATTAATTTTCAAATTGGACACAATAAACCAAGGGCTAAATAGAACTTGCGAATGGTTCTCTCATTACACTAATTGATTGCATTTCCCTAGTTAATTTACTTTCAATAGTTGTTATCTCCTGTCAGACACAGAGATCCATTTCAAAAGGTATTTTTTTCTCCTGCTGATAATGGCCCATCCAAATTAAACAGTCTCTTAGAATTGGTATGCTAATGTACAACCTTTTTTTTTTTTTTTTTTGCTTTCTGTGTATATAAATACATCTTACTTCTGTTCCATTCTATGCATCTGACGAAGTGGGCTATAGCCCACGAAAGCTTATGCTGAAATAAACTGGTTAGTCTCTTAAGTTGCTACAAAGTCTTCCCATGTCTTATCCTTAGAACGTAAGCAGTGTGGAGCAAGGGCCGTTCTCATGTGTATACCACCTCGCACAATAGCACCCTGATCCCGGGGGCTTTCACACTACAAATAATAAGGTGTCAAAGTCTTAGGGTCGACTTCTCTGGTTAACCAAGGCACAGTACAAAGCTAGTAGAGAATTTCCTTTGGGAGGGGGATTGGTCACTGGGAGGGGGGAATCTAGCAGAGGCAACACAGCCACTTTCTACACCAGCTGCTCACATACCCCTCCGCCCCCATAAGGGTGGGGGTTAGGGGCATTCTGGGAGGAGTGGGAGCAGACGTGGTGAAGTGCAACCCCTCTATGCCTGATCCACTGCTGGCAGCATACAGTCCTTATGCCAGTGACAGTTAGAACCGTGCCCCTCCGCTGCTCTAACTTCAGCTGGAGCCATGTGACCAAGGATCAGCGAAGGCGACTGCTTCCCTGAAGCATCATTGTGCTCAGGCTTAGTGGAGAATCAGGGCCTTAAAGTTCCTCCTCCTGGGTTTATGAAATCTGAGGCCATTCTTTCCTCCTTTCTGTGTGCTCCGGAGACCACCACTAGTCACCTTACATTGCAGAATGACCACCACCTTCCTAAGCTCCAAGGGACAAATTATGCTCTTTATGCCCTGGAAAAGCTATTTACTTTGCTGGGCCAGTATAGGCAGAACTGGGGATAGAATTTGACCCTGCCCGTTAGAGGAGCACTGAGCTATATTTGAGAAAAGGGAAAATTATTCCAAGCAATGATCTCATGGGAATAATCCGGCAAGCCTTTAAGTGGTAAGAACTTTCATTATTGGGTGTAATGCAGTCTATACAATAGGCAATTATTATTCCTGACACTGACAGCCATAAGCCCAAGCAACCCCTCCCATTGCACTAGAGAACTACCTGAAGACAGGAACTCTTGTAGGGAAATATCTGTTGAAGACAAGTTCAGATTTTTCTTTTTCCTTCAACAAAAGGCTTCAAGCAAAGCAACCTGTAGACAGTCACAGCTGCACCTAGAGATTTGCTCAAGGCTTATCTGCAGTGAGGCATTTTGCAGCACTATAGCTCGGCAGGGCTCGATGTGGATGAAAGTCTCTGGGAAACCAGGAGGATCCAGTTACAGGTTCTGGCCCTAAAATGGTAACGTGATGGGTGAAACAAAAAATAACCTAAGCACACATATTTCTCAGACAGTATCCAAGGTTGGGTGTTCGTAAGTGACGTATGCTTCATGGTCCAGAAATGGGAGTTAGACATGAAGGTCAGGAGAACCAGGTTTTGTTCCTGCCTCTGCCTTGCTCTGTGAGCAAGTTATTGACACCAACATTTTTCAGAGTACCCCTTAATTTTAGCTTCCACAGTTGCGGTGGGCCCAGCCTGAGATATGCAGGTTCTGATTTTCACAGGCACTCAGCACCCGCCTCTCCCAGTGATTTCAGTTGAAGATGTGGGTGCTCAGCACGTCTGTAAAACCAGGTGTCTCCAAGAGAGCACCTCACAATTGACATTTTGTCTTAACAACTCTGTGCCTCAATTAGCCCCTCTGTAGAATTCTGAAACTCCAGGGTTGGTGGTGAAAGTCTGCAGCCCCCATTACAGACCGGCATGTTATCCCTTCTAGCCATAAAAAACAAAACAACCCAATGGAAATGGGGACAGTGATCCTTCCCCACTTTTGTGTAAAAATCTCCAACTCCCCTAAATATTAATTTTAAATACTCTGCCTCCTGCAGTTCCTTTTTCAGCCCTGTGGTCTTCTATTTCTATGAGGGCTTCCAGAAAGGAAACTGGCAGATTGGGAAGTACTGAACAGAGTAGTAAAATCCTCTTTGTGTAGCGCTGGCGTTTCAGGTTTAAATTTAGAACATGTTATCATAGCAGTACAGTTTGGGATATATGATGTGCTCCAGTGACTGAAAAAAAAGAGTGACTTCATGCTTCATGAGAAGCATTTTTACAGATGTGGTTTAAGGAAAATATTCTCCAGGAAAACCAGCAACATCTGCAGATTGTATGCCGATTATGTCACAGTAAACATAGCTTCTGTGTATTGTAGCTCAACAGAGCAAACTAACCAATTCAGAGGGACCATGTCATCCTCTTTCTGGGTAATACGGTGACACAGGTAAATGTAAAAGCTGTTCACTGGAAAAATCAAATTCTCTGATTTTATTGGCATGCTCTGGAGACCAGGAACCTTGAGATTTAGTGTGTCAACTACACAGCTAAAGGAGTGGTTGAAACTTAGCAGCAAACAGAGTCAACCTGGGATACCACAAAAAGTATTCATAGCATAACAGGAAGAAGAAAAAAAAGCAATAGAGGCTGAGATTTTCAACACTTTCTGGCTGATTTAGTGGCACATTTGTCAGTGGTGTGTATAAATCCTCTACACTGCTTTGAAAAATCTCAGTCTAACTGTATGTCAAAGCAGCAGAATGCAAATAGAGGGACCTAAGCTAAGTCACAGGAAGTCAATTGGAGTTTGAACGTGAACTTCATTGGGAACAGGATTGGGTCCTGGCAGATCTGTAGTGGCCCATCCTGTTTGGCAGCAGAAGCCCAGGAAGGGATTCCTTCTGATGCACCATGGCAGATATAACTCATCCGTTGCTCCTGGACATAGAGAGATGGGTGGGGGAACAGAAGTCTGGGCCCAAGAGGTCCCACAGGAGGAATCCTAATAATAACCAAGACAGGAATTCATAGGATTATTATTAGTCACCTTGTTAATAAATTCTGGCCCCAAGAAGGGAGCGAGTTTGCCCTTACACAACGTGCCTGCAGATTTTGTTTGGCACAAAGTGGAGCCACTCCCAACTTTGCAGGCCACATCTGTGGAACAGCGGAATTGCAAAGTGATGCAAAACAAACAAACAAACCCCAACCCACACACTCAACAGGCCTACTCACATCTGTAATATTGTTCAAGTGGCTGCAGGACTAGGGCCTAATAAATAAGGGCCCTCTGTAAAATATTAAAAAAAGGAACAGCAGACAGGAAGGAGAGAGCAAACATGCCTCCGTTTGCAGCGATGGATGCTAGGTTAGCTCGCAGGCCACCCATCTTGTGTATAGCTCCCCTGCATCAACAGTGCGAATTGTTTTTGTAGGCACAGATGCTTGTTTTGCTCATGCTCTAAGACGAGGAACACTGAGACCAAACAGAAGCCAATCCACAGCACTTGGGCTTTTTTGTTTGCTCTCTACCACCAGGAAACAGAAAAGTAGTCTTTACTACCAGGCACAACTATCCAGTTTCTACTTCAGCTGAAACGAAGACATTAGATGTGGAATCCAACACACCGTATTCGATTCTCTACTTTCTTATGCTGCTGTATCAATGGAAGTCAATGGGACCTATTCCATTCTGTGCCTCTCTGGAGACGCAGCAAAGATGAAATCCAAACATAGGAGAATCTAGGCTGCTTCAGGGGCCAGCATGAGCAGCAGTGTAAATTAGAGCAGCCCAGGGGTTGCTCTGCAGCCTAGACTTGCCAGGGCACAAAATCCTCCAGCCATTCCCCCTCCTACTCCATGACTGCGTAGGGGTGCATAAAGAAACCATAGCAGAAACAGGAATCAGGCCCAATAAGTTACACAGGAGAGGAGACTCAGTGGGGCCTGATTTTTCAGATGTGCAGAGCACCAAGAGCTCTTATTAAATTTGATTAGAGCAGCAAGTGCCCAACATTTCTGAAAATCAGACTCTCCTATCTGCTTGTACCAATGGGCTTGTGGCTCTCACAGGTCCATGTCACCCAGATGTAAGTGAGGGACTGAAGAATGATGCACAGATCCTTTGTTTTTAATTTTCCTGACTTTCGAATGTAAGGATCTGCAAGGCAGATCCTGGAGCTGCTGTACCATGCAGCAGAGGCATTTCGCCCGGGAAGCCATTCAAAACCTGTCGAGCATAAATATGTCTTTGTCCCACATCTCCCTGTGCTGGGGTGTCTCTCTGAAAACACAGCACAGAATCTGGCCTTGAACATGTTGTTTCCCTTCAGTGTCCTTGTCCTGTCTTGCCTAGGAAATCAGCCCATTTCCCCCAGACAGAAGTGATCACAGAAGTAAACAGCAAGCGGGACTTGGCTGGGAGTGAAGCTGAGACTGCACTAGGGTCAAGCTTAAAACAGTAAGGGACTTCTGGGAAAGTCACTCCCTTTTATGACAGGCTCCTCCTACCAGGGAAAAGCAGCTGTAATAATTTAATCTTGTTTTAGGGTTCAGCTAAGAAAAAAAGAAAGAAGAGGAAAAAGGATTATGTAAAGACTGAAAACGGTCTCACGGGCAAAGAAACTGCCGGGGAAGTTGCAGCAGTAGCATCAGTTTGCCAAGTGCATCTGATCCCCTTTAAAAGCACATTAGATACACCAGTTTCCTTTTTAAAAGCATAACAAAGCACAATAGTAGCATGGCAGTTCCCAGCGTGCTCGTAAAAGGCAAGCTGGCCCCCTCTGTGGTCTAAGATCTCCAGCTTGTAGCAGGCCTAGGCAATAAATTCTGGTACAGCAAATAGCAGCAACAGGCCAATCATACAAACTTTAATTGTAATGAGATGATAAAGTCCAGATAACAATTACCAGCTGGGATGGGGATGTGGCCTCATTATCCTCAGGCAGCCCATTAGGTCCAAACAAGTTTAAAAATATTTGAAGGTAACATTTGTTTGTATTTCCCCATCAGTGATTGAATTAGGAAAGGGTTCTGTTTCCTCACCCGAAATTCTCTTGAGGGGGGAGGGAGGGCAGAAGCTGGCAAACGTTCTGCCATTTCGCCTCTGGCTGCTTAGTAGCGTTTAATGGTCTGTGTTTAGAAAGGGAGTTCTCGGTCCTAAGCTTTGGGGGAGTGAGTGGGTTTGTTTTTTTAAAAGATCCATTGAGCTTTTGAAACCAACTGATAAACCCAGTGCAAGCCACAGTCTGAGGATGAACAAACGCAACTGATGATCTAGGAACAGTTGACAGGCTTCATTTAGGTCAAAGCTGGAAAGGGTTGGAGGCTTCTTCGTAGTCCCTCTGCACTTATTTTGTGCCTGATGATTATTCAGTGGCAGATGTTTTGTGGCCTCCATTTTTTTCTTATGTATAGTTTTTTTGTAAACCAAAAGGGTTTCCTGTGAGCGTAGTGCCTGTACAAGGCACTAGTTTGATAGGCCTGAAGATCAAACTCCATTATCCACGGGACAGATACAGGACAGGGGAGCTCCTGGATGTTCCCCCACATTGCCTTGGCAATGCACCTCACTATGGAACAACTTCCAACTACGAGAGGTTATTTCAACCTATGGCCCATTCGGTCCTTAGGATCTGCTGCTCTGGCTCCCCATTACAACGGATACCATTGGTGGTAGTGGCTTTTGTGCGGAAGACATCTGTCCAGCAGGATCTGAACTGTGGCCAAATTCATTTTATATTAGCCACCCAAGTCAGCAACAGGTAATAACTTTCCATAACTAAAAATCAGGGTGGGATTGAAGCTGGTGAACTAGGAGTGAAGAATAAAAGAAGGACATTTGTAAAATATTGCTGCACTTTTATATTGACTCATAGTTTGGGTTTTTCCCCTCCTTTGCCTTTACACGCACATTCAGAAATTCTTCCCAAGCAAGATTTTCCAGAAAATGTCCTTCGCTACATTAGCTACCGAACATGCCAAATCTTCCTTAATCTTATGATTTGCAGTCTTTTAAGCAGGTGACAAAGTATCTGGATCTGTGCCCCTGTTAGTTAAGCCTGCTTGCCCCTGGATTTGAACCAAAGGTTGGATGTGCGCCAATGCCTGGAGGTCCCTAGATTTCTGCTTGATGCTTTTCCTCTGGTCATCCTAATTAGTTACTGTAAAATATAAAATATGATCGAGTGCTTTCTGTTTCATACACCAAGAATTCACTTTACCCGAATGTTCATTTGATAGATATATGGAATACTGCCACCCACCCAGCCCTGCTCGTGTGCCTCAGATCTGCTCTGGAGCAAGTATGTGCAGTGCTGAGGACAGTCTGGTTTTTATGCCCATTCAGTTCTCAGCCTCTTCGCTGAGACTTACATGGTGCCAACCTTGGCAGTGATTTTATGGGATGTGGACACCTGTCCATTAGGATCTGGGCTGAGACCACTAACACATTCTGCACGGGGCTCTGAACAGCTGTCAGATGATCCCTTTGCTGCGCTTTAAGGCTAGCTTGTAGATTGAAAAGAGAAAACACATTTATGGTAGATAGCGGCAGCCAAAGTGGCCCTCTGTACTCAGCTTGTGAGGACCAGAAACATGTTCACATCTGCCCCTCTGCTTGGTTGCAGCTATTGACTGCTTACCTTCACTTTCTGTAGGACTTAATATGGGCAGAGTCAAGACATGAGCTCCGGCCAAAGGAAAAATTATAGCTTTGTACCAGAAGGCCCAGGGGCACTAGATCAAAATTGTAATGAAGGCTGGAAAAAAGGTGAAAGCAAAGAATCAACATAGAGCTCGAACCAGCATGTGTCTGTATAAGAGAGGAGCCATCTGGAGACAGTCACTGCTCAGTCTCAATCTGTAGTGATTTTGCAGGTTAGAGCAAAGTGGTTAGAAAATTCAGAGGACTGTGGGTCCACAACGGTACATGGTAGTTCTTAGCTATTTCTTTGTCCACCTCTAGATTATCAGAGGTGCTAAAAGACTCAGTCTCCGTTCCAGCACTGATTACAGCAGGGATCTCAAACTCAAATGACCAAGAGGGCTACATGAGGACTAATGCGCTGGCCCTAGGGATGCCTCACTGACACTCCACCCTTTTGCCCCATCCCCACACCACCCCTTCCATGAGGTCCCGCCTCTTCCCACCCCTTCCCTAACCATTCCAACCCTTTCTCCAAAGTCCCCACCCCAACTCTGCACCCTCTCCACCCCTATTCCAACCCCTTTCCCAAATCCCTGCCTCTTCTCCCTCTCTTCCCCTGTGTGTGTGGCTTCCTGCTCCTCCCCCCTCCCTCCTGGAAACCGCTAAGCGCTGCCAAACAGCTGTTTGGCGGCAGGAACTGTCTGGAGGTAGGCAGAGATGTGGGGAGCAGCACATGGGGAGGGGAGGCGAGGCGGGGAGCTCAGCGGCCACAGGAAATACCTGGTGTGGCACGCACAGGGAGCTTGGCAGGCTGCAGCAAAGAACTCCATGGGCCGCACGTTTGAGACCCCAGGACTACAGTGATGGGCCTCATCCAGACACTGAGAATGGAGTATCAGATACTCCTTGCATTCGTTCTCTAGTTGTATGTGTATCTCCTCCTGCACTTTAGAACCTGGGAAGGTGAATCTTGATACTAAGACTCTTGTGAATACACCTGGAATTAGGGACAAAACGTTTTTGATTGATTTATCTTTACATTTAAACAGATTTTCCCTGTCCAAACTCCAGTGGTAAAGAGCAGAGAATGTTACGATCAGCCATAACCCAGGAAGCATCTGCACATTTCTTACTTCATTTTGTGTCTTCACAAATAAAACCCTCCATCCGGATCCTGCCCTAAAATATCTACAGCTGTAAAACAAACTAAACAGACTTGTGGGCGAGACTGGACCACAGAGAGACGAGGCAGGACCCTACAAAACCTTCTGAGTTCGTGTTCTCAGTGCAAGGGGTCTGGTCTTATGCACATTAAACCTCATTGTGGGTAACTCTCTCCATCCAGTGTGATTTTACAGATGAAAAACTCAATGGTCAGAATAACAGAGCCACCATCTCATCTCTGACCAAATTCTCTGGTAGTGACACCTGCCCCAGCACCGCTTTGTCCGCAGGAGTCTAGGGGTTATATCCTGGGCCTGACTCAGAGCTGCTCTGGCAGCAAAAAGCAGCTCTTCAGGCAGTAAACCTGGGCTCTCTCAGGATTCCTGGCCCCACCTAGAAGAAACCTTGAGTGATGTAGGAACAATTAGAATATCTTCTGCACCATTCTCCTCTGAGGGGGAATGGCTGGGGTGCCCCTATGGCCACGTTGGGTTGTGAGCAGCCAGTATAAGTTAGAGCTGGGGAAGAGGATCTCACAGAATTAACAGTTAATTAAGGGAAAACTCCATTGCAATTCTGACCTGTTCCATTAGGCATTGCAGGATGCTTCTCCTGAGGTGGATCCTGCCAATGCTTACATGAGTCCAGTTCTGGGCGCCACATTTCAGGAAAGATGTGGACAAACTGGAGAAAGTCCAGAGCAACAAAAATGATTAAAGGTCTAGAAAACATGACCTATATAGGAAAGATTGAAAAAACTGGGTTTGTTTAGTTTGGAAAAGAGAGGACTGTGGGGCAGACTGGATAAGAGTTTTGAAGTACCTAAAAGGTTACAAGGAGGAAGGTGACATTTTTTTCTCATTAACCTCTAAGGGTGGGATAAGAAGGAAAGGGCTTAAATTGTAGCAAGGGAAGTTTAGGTTGGACATTAGGAAAAACTGTCAGGGTAGTGAAGCACTGGAACAAATGGCTTAGGGAGGTTATGGAATCTCCGTCATTGGAGGTTTTTTAAAAACAGGTTAGACAAATACCTGTCAGGGATGGTTTAGTTACTATGCAGTCCTGCCTTCAGTGCAGGGGACTGGACTAGATGAGGCCCCTTCCAGTCCTACACTTCAATGATTCTATGAGTAACTTCACTCAGTCAATTAATCCCATTAAATGCCATGAGAGTACACCTGCGAGTAAAGTTACTCAGATGCTTACATACAGACTCTGGTCCATCGTCATCTTTAAGACAAGAATGAGTTAGCAATATGGGCACAGCCAGCATTCTTAATCCAATGAGACACTGTCCATTCCTTTTGCAGAGTTGATGGGGGTGCTTGCTTGGAAGGGAAGCATAAAGCAATGATAGCTCTTCTGCATAAAGAATGAAAATGATGTGCATACGAATTCCAACAGCATTAATCCCACTGCGTCCATGAGGCTCCTTGCTCCCATACCACAAAAATCCTATACCCTGCAGGAAATCATATGGCCATAAATCAATAACCAAGAGAAGGTGGTGAGGTAATATCTTTTACTGAACCAACTTCTGTTGGTGGAAGGCACAAGCGTTCAAGCTACACAGAACTCTTCTTTAGGTCTGACCCGAAGAAGAGCTCTCTGGAGCTTGAAACTTCCACCAACAGCAGCTGGTCCAGTAAAAGATATTACCTCGCCCACCTTGTCTCTCTAATATCCTGGGAGCAACATGACTTCAGCAACACTGCAAATGCAATAAATCACTTACATTATTTCCCAAAGGAAATCTGCACCGAGAACATGGACTTTCTGTTTATATAACGGCACAGCCAGTATCCACCTGCATTTGGACACTGTGGGAACAATATGGGACCACAGGGAGCTTCATTGCTTGACAAACGAACAACTCAGCTATAATGAATGTGAGACAGGAAACTGGCAGTACAACTTTATTTTGTATTTCATACAACTGCTCTCCCCCAAATGCTTTACAGAGTTAAATAATAGAGTTAACAGACACTTAGGGTATTTATAAGGTTCATTCTTGTCACTAACCTGGTAAGGCAGGTAGAACAGCAATCTGGTTTTAGTCATTTCTTACAAGGCAAATAATGTAAGCGAAATGGAATCAGTCCAGAAACTCATTTACCACAGGATATTATTGTGTGAGGTGACTCCATTTTTAAGCTACTCAGGGGATCAAATGAGTTGATTATTCATAAGAAAGAGTGGCCATGAGACAAGTGTATGGAAATTTTGATTTGTGGAAACTTATTTTCAAATGAAGAGAGAGGTAAGTTTGAATCCCTAAGGTCAGATCTTGCTAGACCGGTTATTTATATAACAGCTAAACGAGACCACTGAGGATGCCTAAGTGAATGGTTTGCTTGATTTATACATTCAAACACAAAGGTGATGAAGCAATTTATGAATGTTTAAGGTGTGCCTCATGTTAGTGTTACAACACGTCCGAAGAGTATGCTGGACACCTGCAGTGTGGAAAACCGCCTTACAAATGGTGCTGAACAGAAGACAGAGGTGCTGGAAAGTGATAGATGGCTCAACCTGACAGATACGCCGTTCTCACAATACATTTGGAAAAGCTGGGTAGGCCAGTCTCGTAGTACACTTCCTCCGGCCCAGTCAAGCCTGCACTCAATCCTGTTTGTTCAGAAACTTCCATGTTCTGCTCTGTCTCATTATGTTTCTGACTTATTGCGAGGGCCCCAGATGATCATTATTACACATGCCTATCAGGCATTAACCATCATTCTTTGTTGCCACAAATATTTGAATAATGAGAAAATGGGTAAGGGCCTGAAGAGGATGTTTGACTATTTATTTTTCTGTGGGAACCAGAAGCATGTAAAGTGTCTGTTTTGAGTCAAGCAAATCCAACAGGCATACGTGTTTGTGTCCCATATCTGATGATATTACACAATGGGTTTCTGAGAGTGGGCATTTACAATAGGGGGAAATGACATTTCAGTTTTAAATCTTGGTGTTTGATTAAAAAGATCCTTCATGCTTCTTTACCACCTTCCATCTGAGAATGTCAAGGTGCCTGACAACATGAACTCAGCTTCACAATAACCCTATGATGAAGTCTTACACTCATTTTACAGGTGGGGAAACCAAGGCAGGGAGTGGGCTTAAGAGACTTGCTCCACGTCCCACAGGAAGCCTATGGCATGACTGGCAGCACACCCCATATCTCTTGACTCCTAGTCCCTGGACTACCATGACTTCTCATTAAGCAGACAATTAGTTTAAAGGGCACATGAAAAAATGAACATGAACTTTTAAGTGGAGCAATAAAGCTAGAGGAAATGAACCACAAGCAATATTTATAGAGGAAGTGCAAAGACACCAATTGTTAGCGATGATACATCAGCACGTAAAACCAGATAAGGCAGGCGCCCACTTCACAAAATATATTATAACCAAGTAAGCTGGGCCCAGTAATGTATGAGGTTAAAAAAACAAGTACAAATGAATGTGAATGACAATTGCAAAGTAATAAGCTTTCAGTAGTGGCAGGCAGGCAAAGTGCAATAATATTTGATACTTGATTAGGAATTTAGTAGTACAGTTAATCATTTACAGTTGTCCAAAGTATTTATGTTCAGATGGTCCACTCCCTAAGCCTATGTAAGGGGAGAACTAGACTCAGCTATCGATGTGACAGAACCCCCTTCTGTTACCTGTACCTTAATAATTAACCTGCTCCTCACTGAAGGGAGTTGCAAGCCAGGATGTGGATGGATTTACAGACCTGATGCAGGTTTTGATGGTGAGCACAGGATACAAGGTATTTTCCTTTACCAGGAGAAACACAGGGGCCTACGGGACAGTGCATCAATGGCATAGCCTTTTGTCTCTTGGGATGAACATTGGGTTCAAATCCTGAGCAGATCACAAACGAAAACAAGCAACTGTCTAAACCACATTATAAAACCACTGCACCATTCTGCAGGATGGGTCACTTTTGTTTGGGGGACATTCAGGTCGGGCATTGAAGGTGCATTGCTGGTCAGGATTAAGCTGCGTAATGGTGAAGAAAAAAACAAACTGCCAGCCCTTAGTTACCAAAATGTCAAGCTTTCAGCTCTGCTGTTAGGCTCTCACTTCCATTAGCATCACTGTAAATCACTGATCCATTGAATGCGTGAAACAAAAGCGAGAATGGACATGCTGCTGTCAGCTGGAATGACCCTCACTCTCTCACACAGAGAAATGCCCTCACTAGAAGGATTCCTGCAGATGAGTTAGACATACATGAACAGTAGCAGCCGTTTGTTTATGAAATACCAGACTTGTCTGCGGGGCTAGTAGTGGGTATCTGGACTCAAGATTGCCCACCAGCCTGCCAGTACTACAGCATATTCAGCACTGGGAAAACTTGAATACCAGCGCTGTGCCAGCAACCGGTTTCACTAATACAGGGTCAGCTATGTGCCCCATTCTAGTAGGCCAACCTCCCTCCTGTGATCCATCATAGCTCAAACAGAATAAAGAATATGCCACTCAAATCCTCGCAGCCTCTCTGTGTCACCGTGTGATTGCAGTAGCCATAGCAAGGACAATTTCCGCAGGTGATTTCTATGCCTAGCACTAGCCAACAGATCTTTTTTTCTGACCTTCTTCTGAGACCCCATTTCTCAGACCCTTTTTTAAGGAAAGCCGACAGGAGAAAGAGGGGCAGGGTCGGTTGCCCCATTTATACTGTTTTGTGCCTGCCCAGAAGAGGCAGCTGTGTATTCGAGTGCCTTGTTTTGCTTTCCTCACAATTCTCTGCACTAAGGGAGTAGAGTAGGGGAAAGGGGCTACTGCTTCTACACAGAAATAGCCCCCACCCCTACCCGATAGTAACTCTTTCTGATACTGACAAATAATGCTGTCCTGGACTATACAATTCAAACCACAACACATTCTTTTCTGGGGAGCGATCGAAACCTATGATGTGCCCAGAACGGAACTGAACGTTTGCACTGAATGTTTTACTAGGAGTCGCGTGGAATGCCGAGGGGAGGTCTTGGGCTTCTTGGAGTTTTGTTAATGTTTTTTAACTGCTGAGAAAAAGACCAGAACTAAAACCAGGATACGGTAACCCTGGCAACCAGGCAGTTCAACTCTCGGCTCTCTGACACGGAAAAAAGGTGATTTGTTTTCCGTTCGGTTTTTAAACCATGTCCATGGTTCAAAGGTCGGATATTCCAGCAAGATGAGTGTCTCCAACCCCCATTGGTCCCAAAGAGAGTTGGGGGAACTACAGTCCCCCAGCAACTTCAAGTCACAGGGTGGACTAATCTCACCGCTAACTAGTGTATGATGGTTATTGTGGCAACTGCATCCTACTGCCTCTTCCAATGGGAGAGATCATCATCAGCACCATGCATGACCTTTCTAAAAGAAAAATGTTTCCAGGCTTCTTATTTTTAACGTGCTGCTAATGCAGGGGTAAGGTTTCCAAAGAGGTGCATGGGGGAAATTGGCCACATGGCTTCCATTAGCATGACTGGCAATCAAGCAGCCAAATCTCAGATCACAGCTTACAAAACAGCCCAATGTTCAGTCAATACTGGATGTCAGATGCCGTTTCAGCAGGATGCCCAAGGAAAATAAAATCCTCCAAAGACCAGAACAAAACATCTCTCCTGACAAAACCAAACATTTCCCCAAAACAAAAGGGAAACCAAACCTCGTTAATGGCTCAGGTTTGCACTGAGCAGCAGTGGGAGTGACTCAGATCCCATTCATTTTCAACCAGAAAGAATGAGCTCAGTTCTGATGCAACTTTCCAAGTTCATGACGAATTTAGCTATTGGTTCCACAGCTGTGAAATTACAGAGATCCAGAATGGCAGATAGTTTTAAGAGCTGCTGTACAATTCTAGGGGCCACCAAAAACAGCAAAAGCTGGATCAGGCCTATGATGAACAAAAACAAAGATACGCTTTGCTGTGGGGGAGAACAAGGTAACCAAACTTAAGAGCTGAAGACCAATTCAGGAATCACCCAGGCAGTCCCAGTATTATTTCAAATGCCCTAAGCATTTGATACCAGAGAATTCCAGGAACTATAAGGGAACAGAAAAGCAAACCTTATAGCAGAATGTAGGTGCGTGATGCCTTTTTGATTTGTGTTGATTGAAACCTGGATCAGGTTCGCAGATCAGGTCAATGCCATGTAACTAGTGACTTTCACTGTGACTACTTTTTAAAAAGATCATTTTTGCCCAGGACAGTCATCTCTGCTTAATATCAGATCTTGTCTGAAATTCTCTCCACCCTACCCCCATGCTGCGTTGCAGGAACATAGCTTCCATATGGTCTCAATTTTTTAGCGCTCAGAGTCACAGAGCAATGTGCTACGGAAAGGTATGAATCTAAAGCAATGCAGTAAAAGTTGGTTTCTCTTGTTAAAGTGCCTTATTTCCTTTGAGCTTTTAAAATGTTTTCCTTACATTTTAAAATGAGGAGAAAAAAAAAAGAATACTGGTGTTATATGAAACATAGTAGAAAATTAATCAATATTTACAGAGATCTTGGACAAGGCCAGGGCAGAACTTATTTAAAAACCCAGCACGACAACCCAAAAGCAGAGTGTCAAAAGGAAGGAAAAAACCTGTCCATATGCTTTCAACACCATCCCCTCGAGATCCCTAGTGTAAACTGCTTTATCTCTGAATAGGCAGACGCTAGTAATCGGAGTTGATTACAGACATATTTTAAAACTAGCGGCATGTATGTGGGTGGGCGAGTTGCCTTATGACCTCTCCAGGAATAGAGTATGCACTTAGACAAGTTCGACTTTTGCGTTTGGATAAACAGCAACAACATCATATCCTTCGGGGGGCTTAACCCTTTCCTTTGCGTGCGTTTCACAGTACAGCTGCTCCTCGATGAAGAAATATCCCCTCTGCTTCAGGTTTAGGCCACAGTCATTGCACATGAAACATTCTGGGTGGTAGAGCTTGTCCCGAGCTTTGACAATGGTCCCTCTGTCGAGTGTAGGAGAGAAGACAGATTACAAACCAAGCTGATGTCAAAGGCAACAGCGCACACACTCTGGAGCAGTTTGTTCCACTGCCCAGCATAGCAAAGAAACATGAAAGTAAATGGCATTTAGTGGCATTTTTTAAGACTGAAGATATCATTTGACCCCTACAATCTCTTCTGCCTCGGTCTCTGAGACCCCCCTTGTTCCCTCTGCTGGCCATCTAAAATCCCACTGTGAAAATCCTCTCTCTCAGCCATTGTTCTGATCATCTCCTTCAAGAGCCCAATCCTGCTCCCAGTGATGTCAGTAGCAAAATCCCTGTTAACCTCAGTGTCTGAAGCCCTCAATAGGCTCCCTACTGCCCTTCTGCATCGAGTTCTCCTCAGCTTCAAGGTGCTTCTCAACTCTCCTCTCCATCATGGTCCTAACAACTCCTTTTGCTCTACCCGCTCTCACCCGGTCCTCATCTTTGCTTCCTTCTCCCATGCCTGTCTCCACACCACAGCATCTCCCAGATGGTCACCTTTGCCTGGTACACCCTTCCTATCCCAGTGTGGCACTTCTGCATCTGCTCCTTCTTTACATCCTTCCTTGAAAACCCATTTCTTTTTCAAAGCCTCTCAGTATTAGGCTGTCCCTCCGTTCCCACCCTTCAAGGGCCCAGGTGGGTGAGGTAATATCTTTTACTGGACCAACTTCTGTAATAAAGATATTGCCTCCCCCATCTTGTTGACTTTTGTCTGTCTGTTTAGGGATCATGTCTCCTCCACCTTCTGTACAGTACAGAGCACACAGATGCTGAACAAACATTCAGTTGATTTCAAGGGTGTTGGGGGAGAGGGGTGCCCAGCACCTCTCAGGAGACACTTGGCACCTTCCAGGATTGGACCTTGAAGGGAATGTACATCGTAAACCCTTCTCTATTCCTGTGGGTTGTTGCCTCACAGTCTGAATTCCTTACCCCATGCGTTGGCATGATGTTGGGTCTGGAGCAATGGTTCTCAACTTATATACCATCCTGGGCTGCAAGCCCATGGACTGTAGGTTGAGCACCACTGGTCTGGAGTTTCTACATTCAGCCAGGATGAGGGCAAGTAGATCCGTCTGAGAGAGCAGGGAGCCATCCCCTTAGGCTACAGCATTAATCCTTTCACATGCTAATGTAATAACACAAGCCATTTTGGGGAGCTTTCCCACCAATGGGCTCCCCCCGTGATAGCAATGATGAAAATATGAACACAGACAGTGCACAGGAACTGTTACCACGTTGTCAGCAAGCCCCACTTGGAGTCGCTCTAAATGATGTGCTGGCAAAAATGCCTGTATTGTGCATACAACATTGCAACAGTGGGAGCTTTCTAAAGAAAAAAAACAACCCCAAACTGCAAGACTAGTCAAGTAGACAAAGCCGTACAAACTCTGCAGTCATCCACCAGGACTGAATCCAGCAACTTCAGCATGAAAAACCCTGGCCTCTTCCACTTGAGCCAGATGAGAACTCGCTTTTTTTTGTGGGATAATAAAGGGCTGTTATAATTTCTGGGACCGTTCACATGCATTAGGCCTGCATATTACAATAAGCATGGTAAAATCATATGCTTCATTAGAAATCATTGATACATCACTGGACTGGTCATATTTCTTTGCACCTTGAAAAGGCAACCCAAACTGTCCTGGGGAATGTCACCTTATTCCAATTTTATATCTTGTGCACAGGTCTGGCTAGTAAAAAAATATGAAGAGTTGGAGGATTCTGCTGTAAATATTAATAGAGCCACTTCTATTAGATGAATACCACAACAGAAGTCTTGTGGACAGTTAATTGTCCTGCTCCACTGTATGGTGTTATTGACCTCTAATGCTATGGAGAGATCATGTACTTACACAATCCCATTTCCACATCTGGTGCACTCAGGAAGCATCTGCAATCCAGACATGGCACAGCCGAGTTTTGATACTGGAGATTTGATGTTTCTTGGGCCAGTCAGCCGGTCAAGCTTTTCACCTGCCAAGAGTTTTGAAAAGACACAGATTAAAAGTTGACCTCTGTTTTAGAGGAGAGATGTGATGATTCTGCCTGGGAAAACATGATATACATATTGCAATAGAAAACTCTTCTTTCAATTTGCATAACAAAGAAAATGGTAGGACCAATCAGACTTTAGCAAGTTCAGCATTTACATTCAAAGAACACTGATAGGCCTCAGATAAATCCACTGTAGATCATAATGAAGCCAGCAGGGTTAGTAAGTAACTGCTCAGAATGATAGCAATGATCACCATCTAATCGTACATCCTCAACGAACAGACCCCTCCAATTTAAACAGACCAGAGCTGAGTTTGTTTGAGAGATTTCTTTGGGAGCTAAGAGGCAGAGATGGGGACAGAGAAGCACACTGATGAAATCACGTAAGAGCAGAACAGAGGGAGTGGGTTTTATCTGAGTAAGATTAGATGTATTGTTTTTTATATCTATGACCAGTCAAAAAGATTAAAACCTTTTGGAGCACAGGGCAAACCAAAAAAAGAAAGAAACCAAACAATAACACAGTTAAGTGCATTTTTCTTCTTAGGAGATATATTTGTTTTATTACATCTGTCGTGAGTCAGGAAGACTTTTGTGAGCCTAAAACAAAAGTAAATCAGCATGTCAGAAGCTGACTTTTTTCTTGGCATTAAGTTTTGTTTCACATCGGAGACCAGCCATACTAAAAGGAAGCAATGAAAGCTTTATGCATAGTAACTGGCACTCTCTCTCATATGAGTGTGTGTGTGTGTATATATATATTGTGACTGAGTCAGACCAGAAGGCTACAGGAGAGTGCTGGAAGGCAGGTATATCAGTCTCAGGATGTACAGGTCCCTGTTCCCTGGATAGCCAAACAAAGGCTACTCCAGGCCAATCAAGACACCTGGGGCCAATTAAGAACCTTCTAGAAAGGAGTAGAAACAGCTAGCCTAATTGGGACACCTGAAGCCAATCAGGGACTGGCTGAAACCAGATAAAAACCTCCCAGTTAGTCAGGTGGGTTGTGGGTGTCAGGAGCTGTGGAAGGAAGTTATGCTGTTGGTGAGACTGAGTGGTGGACAACATATCATACTGAAGGAAGGAGGCCCTGAGGTAGGGGTGAAGTGGAGTTTGAAGAAGCAGGGATTGCTGTGGGGAAGTAGCCCAGGGAATTGTATTATGTTTTGTGGTTAAAAGGTCAGCCATCTTAGCTGATACTATTAGGGTCCCTGGGCTGGAGCCTGGAGCAGAGGGCAGGCCCGGGCTCCCCCCTTTTTACACCTTCCATACTGGCCTGTGATGAAGGTAACTCAGTAGGCGGTGACTCTTGCCAATTATACTGAGAAAGGGAGGTCACACTGGGGCCTAGATGAGTTTCTGAGGCCCCTAAATCTGCCAGGAAGCGCAGGACCCAAAAGTACAAACTCGGAGCTTTGTCACTATATATATATAGCAAGAAAGTGTATACGTATAGTGTTTATATTGTGATGGAGTCAGACCAGAAGGATATAGGAGAGTGCTGGAAGGCAGGTATATTAGTCTCAGGATGTGCAGGTCCTTGTTCCCTGGATAGCCAAACAAAGGCTACTCCAGGCCAATCAAGACACCTGGGGCCAATTAAGAACCTTCTAGAAAGGAGTAGAAACAGCTAGCCTAATTGGGACACCTGAAGCCAATCAGGGACTGGCTGAAACCAGATAAAAACCTCCCAGTTAGTCAGGTGGGTGTGGGTGTCAGGAGCTGTGGAAGGAAGTTATGCTGTTGGTGAGACTGAGTGTTGGACAACATATCATCCAGAAGGAAGGAGGCCCTGAGGTAAGGGTGAAGTGGAGTTTGAAGAAGTGGGGACTGCTGTGGGGACGTAGCCCAGGGAACTGTATTGTGTTTTGTGCCTAAAAGGTCAGCCATCTTAGCTGATACTATTAGGGTCCCTGGGCTGGAGTCCGGAGTAGAGGGCGGGCCCGGGCTCCCCCCTTTTTTCCATCTTCCATACTGGCCTGTGATGAAGGCAACTGACTAGGTGGTGACTCTTGCCAATTATACTGAGAAAGGGAGGTCACTCTGGGGCCTAGATGAGTTTCTGAGGCCCCTAAATCTGCCAGGAAGCGCAGGACCCACAAGTACAGACTTGGAGCTTTGTCACAACACATAATGTATACACTCACTCACACGCATACATGTACATATTGCCAAAAACTGTAAAACTTCACAACATACACGACTAACTGCAAAGTTTTCCAGAATTCCCTGTTGCCCACCAGATCACAGCTACAATTTTGAATGTGCTCATCCAAGCCCCCATTGAGCAAAGAACTATAAGCATATGCTTAATTTTAGGCACATGCTTAAATTTCATTAACCTCCCTGGAACTTTAGCATGTGCTTATGTGCTGTGCTGACTAGGAGTAAGTACTCACCACACAGCTACTCTGCCGCTTTAATAGCTTTGGTTCTTCCCTGAAGTGCCTACTACAGCTTAAAAAATTTCTGTGTACATAAAAGTTAATTCTTAGCATTTTTAATCAACCAGGGTATCATTCTTCCAGGCTGCTTATTAAACTTGTCCCTATAGTTATAAACAGATTCACACAGTATATGTCTGACTTGCTTTACTCAGTGGTGCTTCCCTTTCTTTTGGCTTAGGATTAATTTTTCCAAATGATTTGGGGATGAGAGAAGCACCTCCTATTCCCTTTTAGAACAAGGATGTAACAGGTAGGACAACTTGCTTTGCTTTCAACAAAGAAAGACAGACCCGTGCATTTCAGCTCCAGCAGTTACCAGAATGACTGCACTTTCATCCTTGTAGAAACTGTTTGCTGCTAATGTAGAGGAGGATGTTCAATTATAGAATTAAGAGGTGAGCGAAGTCAGGGGTTTTCTTTTTGGGGAGAGCCTTTTAATCATTTATCTGTCTTTGCACAATCACAGAGTCTTAGCCACTGACACTCAGCCAATGCATGATAGCGCTCATGATTTTACAATCAAACAACTAAAATCATGAAAACCCAAGTCCTTCCGAGCCCCCAACAAGTAAAATAAGACAGCCCCTTGCTCTGTGCGCAACTGACTGCCCAAGCACCTCATTGAGACTGTTAAGCCCAAGAGGTCTCCAATGTGCTTGGTTAGACTCAAGCAAAACTCGTTTGCTGAGATTTTCTGTTGAGCATGAACTGACACAATCGCACACATGGTCAGACTTCACAGCACAGAGAGAGGCTGTATTTGAGCTCTTCATATATTCATTTGCCAGCTTTTAAAATATCGCCCTATGCCTGGAGCTGCTCCGGCTCCTAAGCTGGGGAACTTGAATAACTTTGACAGGAGTGGGGATATATAAAGAGAGAGATTTTAAAACAAGGCAGGACCTTCAAAACTCTCACCAGAATGCTAAGTCCTTTCCCTCTGTTTCTGCAGGCACGGAGCCCCACAATAATTTATGTTCCTCAGCTAGGCAGCTACTAGAGTTAACTAAACATTCTTGTCTACGCTTTGTGGTTAGAGGGCTCATCTTTCATGGTTGAGGGGCACCCATCGAGGCAACTGTTATGTTTCTTTACAAATCCTGTCAGATTCCCAGCAGGAAACACTTCTTATTAGAGGCACAGTGTGAGGTCAATCATCATAAAGAAAAAATACTGCGTCAGGCAGGAAAATTTTCCATATCCCCAGTCCTTCATGTGAAATACCAGGCTCCCTAAGACTATGAGGAGACTCCCTTTAAAGGGACACTGCACACTAGTCCTGGACCTGAAATATATATTTCTTCTTTTTTGTATTTGTTTTTAAAAACTGATGAAAGGAAGATTTGAAGAACCCTGATACAAATTTTAAAAAAATGGCATCATTTGAAAAACAATGAAACTAAATCTCTTAAATGGAACCTCTAATACTGAGAATCCCCAATACAATAACATTTCCCTAGTGCACCAGAACCCAAAAGTGAAATAATTTATCCCAAAGTGAAAGGGATTAGTCTATTTCCATCGTTCAAGCTGAGCGAAATGCAAAAGAAGCTTAAATTAATAAAAACACATTCAGATTTTAAAATGTTTAATTTTTAATTACCTATGAGTTCTATGCTGACAGAGTCTCTTCAGAAGAGAGTATTTAATTTTTAATCCTTTACCAAATGAACCTCAGTAACTTAACAATCGATGTTCCTGATTCTGTGGCTGCAAAACTTGTCAGGGATTTACCAGCCTCATGTAAAAATCACTAGGAGAACAGAACCAGGTGTAAAGCAAGAGAGAGAAAAGGATGGTGTTGACCTAGAATCAAGATCTGAATTCTCCAGCTTGCTGACCTTTTGGTTGGTATCTTTCATCAGTTTTGTAATTCCAGACTCTGACAACATTGGGCTGCCATGTTACCAGTAGGCTGGCATTGTAATAAACTCCATGTGGGAGGGCAGGGGGCAGTTCTTCAAAAACTCTTTTTAAACACTGTTGCACTTTTAAGATACCCTATTCAAATCTTGTAAAAGCAAAGCTCCACTATGCTAGTTACGTCTCATTCTGAGAGGATGGAAGAAGGGGAGGAGACAATAGCCATTTACAAGCTTCAAGTCCAGCACTTTCTACTCGCTTCCTTCTAATAATGAGGTTCTTGGGTACATACAGTTGTGCACTGTCAAAAGACCCAAAGGCACAGTCGGATCCTGCTGTTACTGCCAGCTAATCATGCATTTGTCCTGCCAGCCTAGAATGGAAGAGTTTCTATGCCAAGGAGTACCATGGCTAATCTCATATTTCACGCTCTTCCAAAAGTAAGTTATTGGCCCTTCCCTTTGCCAACATAGCCTAGAAAATGTAAACGGCTGCTAGAGTTGAAAGCTGATCTTCCCAAAGATCATAGCTTATTCTCAGGCCTCCCGCACTCACCCAGGCCTGGTCTTTGGGATCCATAACACTCATGGCCACATATTCTTCCATGTCTTGGAGGATCCCAGGTTACACTGTGGGTGTCGGGAAGTAGTGCCACCTAGAGTGCACAGATGTTTTTAGGGCTCCCACAAGCTCCCTCAGAGCCACTTGCCTACAGCAGGGGACTGGCAGTAACCCAACGATCGTAAAGCAAGTTGGTGTATTTGACGGAACCCAGAATTGTCTGCCTGCCCTTCATCATCTCCCCAGGCCAGACTTGGGCTCAGTGATATGGACACAATGGGGAGTGCTTTGGGATGGCGGGGTGCAGAAACTGTTCTATTCCAGCCAGCCGTGGCCACACACCAAATAACACACCCAAACACCAAATAACACTGGGCCACTCTGTAGCACCGTTTTTCTTCTGCTCTTAAATGGCTTTGCAAACATTTGGGCCCAATCCTGCTCACCAGTGGAAGTTGCATCACTGATTTCAGTGAGTACAAGATATTGCTTGTCATGAATTAAATCTCGCAACAGCCTAGTGGGGTAGAAAAATATCATCATCAGTAATTTTATGCATAGAGAAACTGAGGCACAACAAAGCTGTGTTACCATCTCTGGCACTTTTATGCCAAGCCTTGCAATAGTAGTTGTTTTTCCTTAAAGTCCCAGCTCCTTGAGTCAGGTGGGAATATCAGTCTTCTTGCAGAGAAAAGCTTAAAAATTTAAACCCTAAAGGCCCAAAATTCACAAAACATTTATTGTTTAAAATCTCGTGGCTTTTTAAGACAGTCTCATAATTTTTGCAGTCTGGCTCATGTTTTTCGTATGGTTGGAGACGAGTGGACAACATTCAGCTAAACTATGGGCTTTGTTATGTTCTGCAGAAAGCTGGCTGCAGGACTGTGAGTAGAACTGAGACCTTTGACTCTCACTATTATGATTGTTCATGTAAATGCCATTTATTTAAAAGGAAAAGGAGGGCGAGGTCATATCTTTTAGTGGACCAACTTCTGGGGGAGAGAAAAACAAGCTTTTGAGCTTACACAGAGTTATCCTTCAGGTCTTCAGCACCTGAAGAAGAGTTTTGCGTAAGCTCGAAAGCTTGTCTGCCCCGGCCCGACTCCACCCTTGCCCCAAAGTCCCTGCCCTCCCTTCCCCTATTGGACCCTCCCCAAATTCCCACCCCCACCTCCTCCTCCCAGCACGCTATGTTCCCCTTCCTCTCCCGCTCCTCCCAGGCTTGCCGCACGAAACAGCTTTTTCGCGGTGCAAGCGCTGGGAGGGGAGAGAAGCAGGACGTGGCAGCGTGCCCAGGAGAGGAGGCGGAGCAGAGGTGAGTGGGGGAAAGAGGAGCGGGGAGCTGCCGGTAGGAGTTGGCTCCTATGCCCACAGCCCGAGTTTGGATGCAGTAAGCACACAGATGCTAATCCGGACTGTATGTTCAGGTACCCAGGTTTGAAACCCACCCTCTGGGAGTTCACCACCATTGGGGCATTTATTGCTGGAAAGGTGTTCGCGTGTCCAGCCATTCCAAGTCTCAGCACAAAGAAGATGAGCTTGAACAGTCAGTTTCCGAGTTTCCTTTCAAAGTGCTTTCCAGGCCTGTGGAAGGATTCAGGAGAGAATTACACAGAGGCAGTCAGCCAGGTCTTTTTCTCAAGGCATGATGTGGTTCAGCCCAGAGTGTGGGGTCTAATCCTTCCACAGGCAAGCAGCCAACGTATGCGCACCTGTGCAATAACAGGGAAAATCTGAGCAGAAGTTTGCCAGGGACCAGGTAACACTTTTGCACACTGTCAATCTCATTTCTCAGCATCCACCTAAGCAATGAAAGAAGATGAAGGCTGCTGGCCAGGTTAGTTGCTGAAGTGGCGGTGGCTGGTAGGACTGGAGTGCCAGGAGCATGTGTGAACACGCTCTCTACAATGGAAGTGCAGAGGAGATTGATAATCCTGTTTGAGAGCTTGTGGAAGTGGGAGAGTCAAAATCCAGCCTTTGAAGTTTCCCAAAGACTGAACCAAAGACATTCCTGCCCAGTCCCACACCACATGCTTTACATAGAAGTCTACAGCTCTGCCTCAAGCACAAATCTCTTTCAAGTGGTCCAGACACACCAAACTGGGCTGGATGAAAGCAAGGCTGCGGTTTTGTTCTCAAGTTCAATACATTTCTTTCCACATACTTAAGATCTGTATCACTGCATCATACCAAGTGAGGGGCAGATTTCAGCTTTCCCAGCCCGTGTATGCAATGTGAGAGAGACAATGCAAAGAGACCTTCCTCACTTGTTCCTCTGCCACAGCTTGGGTGGGGGCTGTCTGGTGATGTTAGCCCCCTGACATAGCTAGGAAGGATGAAGAAAGAGAGGTCCAGTGGTTAAGGCTTTGGCACATGACTTGGCAGAGCAGGATTCAAATTCCTGTGTGACCAAAGGCAAGTCTCTTAACCTGAGCCTCAGTTCCCTATCTGTAAAATAGGAATAGCAGCATTTCCCTGCATCAAAGAGGTGTTATGAGGACAAATACACTACAGATGGTGAGGTGTGCAGATACTATAGTAATAGGCAGCAAGTAGAGGAGCCATCTCTTGTGGTAGAGAGTGGCAAGGTCATGGCCTCATATCCTGTTCCTACCCATCAGAGTACAGCTGTAGGGGGATGTGTGACTACACTCTGCTGTAGTTCAAAGAGTGGCATTGCTTCTTCTCCAGTGTATACTCCCCAGTGTAATTCTGGCAAAGTCAGCAGAAATTCTCCCAGTCATTCCTGTTGCACTGTACCACGACCTGCTCAGTACTGTAAAGCCAGGATCTGGCCTGCTCTGATGAGTGAACACCATGCAGCTAACTCTGTGGAGAGCAGTCACCTTAGCAGCAAAGCACTGACGTTCCAAGCTTGGAAGGGCTTTTAACATGTATCTTTGGATCATAAACCAAATCATTCTTCCTGTCACACCAGCAGAACTGCATTGCGGCCAGTGGGACTGGAGTGCCAGGAGCATGTGTGAACAAGCTATGAAGAGCATCTGACCCACTGACTATCATGAGAAAAAGAGAAGGTGTTGACATACGTAGGTTTTCCCTCTTGTAGGGCATATTATATTCATAGGTAACAAACCGACCTAGAGGACTATAAGAATTAGGAGGCCCGGGGGACCCTTTGGAAAACTCCGTATGTACAAACAATCTGAGATGCGGTCTTCCTTACCATTCTCTCCGGCTTCTAACATGCCCTGCAAATACCGGAATGATCCAGACTGCTTAGGCTCCGAAGCTGGCTTTTCATAATCCTGGAGCATCTTGTACACATCTGACTCCATGTCAATCCCATTTCTGATTCTCGGGAGAGGTTTTAAAGGGTCGGCACTATTTAAAAACAAAGCAATGTCAGACGGTAAGTAGCCAATGCATTTAGGGGGGAACAAAATTCCCAGCTAATTAGGGATGCGTGAACTCCATGGGGTTGGAAGTTTTATGAGCGTGTTCTGTGCTTCACTAAACAAGTCTGTATTTTATTAAACTTTTTCACCCATAAATTATATCCATGTTTATTCTCATAGAGATTTAATTAAATACCCCATTCCCATGTTTTCTGCCTACAGCAAAGCTTGCTCTAGGGAAACATACATGCAAACCATGAAAAATAAACTAGTATGTTGCTTGCTCTTCTATTGTGCAATATAACTAAGACTTGACCAGTTACCAAGAGTCTCTTACAAAAAGGGCAGCTGCTAAAAAGCTTCGTAAATTACTGTGCCACACGTGGAATGTACTGAAAAAATTCATTAAATTAATGACTCAGTGCTATGGAAGCAACCCATCCATCATTAAATGACCTGACATCTGGGGTATTTTTGTTGTTGTTGCCAACCACGGCCCCTGTGGATATGATGTTATCTCCAGTGAACGCACCTTTCTAATCCAGTTTCCTTCTGGATAATTCTGCATTGAAAAGGCCAATGGTATTTGTCCCAGAAAGTCCAAGTGTTAAAAAAATAATAAAAATACTGGGCCCACAAAAATGACCACTAAAAAAATGGATAACACACCATCCAAACTTCCTATTTTATCACATTCGCCTCCTGTTCTTTGATATCATTCTGTCTGTTTAGATTGAGAGTTCTTTGGGGCAGCGGATTGTCTGTCTGTGTTCAAAGCATCTAGCACAATATTCGGTGCAATTGAAACAAATAAAATATAGTAATGAAGGTCCTGATTCAACAATCCATCCTAATACAGCAAAGCCCTAAAAGGACATGCTTATGTTCCACTAACTTCAAAGAGACTTTAGCAACTGCTTACACATTGTTGAACAGAGGTCTTAAGCATCTGTTTAAATGCTTTTGTTGAACTGGGGCCTAATAGCATAATATAGCACCTGGGGGCAGGGACTTTGTCTTACTTGTCTGTAAAGTGCCTTGCACGTCAATGTCTTTATAAAAACAATAAAAATAGCCAAAGCTCTGAATCCCCGTCAGACAGCATAACACATCTTACTCATCATCCGAGTCACTGTCTCCAGCAGCATTGCATTCATGCCAGTACATAAATAAAAAAAAACACTTTCAACAATGCAAAAAGGTTGGATTTCCTGGAAGTAATCTGGATCTCAGACTCCTGCTTTGGTCAACTTCTGTTTGGAATGTGCACTTGTTGGTGGGCAATTTAGGAACTCAGAGCTAAATCTGCAAGATCAGACAAGCAGGACTTGATTTTCTAACATTCTAATGGGCAGTTAGTGATCTCTTCATCAAGTCAGCAGTGGCAGGATTGGATTGGTCACCAGGGATAGAGATGCCAGTATATACAGTGGAGGAACAAGATCTAATTAGGGAAGGGTGTACCACGTACTCCATGGGGTTTAAGATTTTGCAAGCCGCCCCGACTGTTGTGTGTGTCACCAAACAAGTCTGTATTTGATTAAACCTTTTCATCCATGCATTACATTTTAGTTTATTTTCACAGAGATCAATTATACTCCCTTTCCTCCCGCAATGTTTTTCTGCCTATAGGGAAGCCTGTTTTAGGGAAACAATTATTCAAGCCATGAAGCAATCTCCACATAATTCTCTGAAGGCTGTGATGCCCTTGAAATCTTGAGTCAGTGAGCTGAGCTGTTGCTGCTGAGAATCATTGAGTGCACAACGGGACTGTAAGTTGTTGCAGCATCTACTACCGGTGACTTGAACCTGACTCTGCAAATTCTGTGCCAGTTGCTCTGGTGTCCTTTCTGCATGTCTGAAGTTCCCTAACAACCTTGTTATAGTGCTGTCATCCGTCAAGTCATGTGTTTTCAACTAGGGAGTAAACTTTGAGTTTTATCAAATCCAGGCAAATCACATACTTGGAAAAGACTGAGTTCATGATCTGATTTTGAACCTATGAATGTGTTCAAAATCAAGCACAAATGCACTCACTCATCACTAAAGCTAATCCCCCTATTTTTAACCAAGGTATACAAAGCCAAATTCTGCTCTTAGCGATTCCTGTGCTGTCTCAACAACTTCAGCATCTTTAATGTCAATGTGGCTATATGAGTGTAACAGAGAGCAGAATTTGGCCCATCAAGTTCCCCAGGTGTGAATTAGTACAGACAGACAGTACTCCACAATCTGAAAAAGCTTCTTCACCATTGGGAATTAATATGGGCATTTTTCCTAGTTCAGAACTAATGTGCAACATAAATTACCAACAACCTCAAACAAACGAAGATACTCCAGTCCACAAGCTGGGCTGCATCAAAGTTTCAGCTATTCATCTGAGCTGTGTGTGGCTAGGAAAGTGTTTTCTTTTCTATAAGCACTAATATACCTCAGTCTGCCAAACAGCTGCACTGACCTAGATTTATAGATGTACCAATTTATTGGACTTAGTTTTGTATGAAATCCATAATCCCCAAATCTGCTCCAAAGCTTCACTTGGAAGACTAGTCACTGTACAACAGAAATCATAGCTTCTACGGGGCAACAACCTTTGATAAGTATCTGGAGGACAAACATTTCCATAAAACAAGATACTGAAGTTTATGACAAACTCAGGACCATTAGCATCATCCCACATTGGGATCTCATCTGGTGATTGCTACCCTATCCAATTCCATTAGCAGCTTACTGAAACATCTCTGAGGGCGAGATTTTATCTGTATTAGGCTTAGACTTGCATGTTTTGTTTTATTTTGCTTGGTAATTCTCTTTGTTCTCTCTGTTATTACTTGGAACCACTTAAATCCTACTTTTTGTATTTAATAAAATCGCTTTTTACTTATTTATTAACCCAGAGTAGGTATTAATACCTGGGAGGGGGCAAACAGCTGTGCATACCTCTCTACCAATGTTACAGAGGGCAAACAATTTAGGAGTTTATCCTGTATAAGTGTTATACAGAGTAAAATGGATTTACTTAAGGTTTGGACCCCATTGGGAGCTGGGCATCTGAGTGTTGGAGACAGGAACACTTCTTAAGCTGTTTTCAGTTAAGCCTGCAGCTTCTGGGGGACACTGTTCAGACCTGGGTCTGTGTTTGTAGCAGGCTAGTGTGACTGGTTCAAACCAGGCAAGGCACTGAAGTCCCAAGCTGCCAGGGAAAATGGGCTCAGAGATGATCTCAGCACATCAGTTGGCAGTCCCAAGGGGGTTTCTGTGATCCAACCTGTCACACCCAGGTTCCCCATGAATGTGGGATGGCCGCCATCTTTGCTGGCACATTCAAGGGGGTTTCTGTGATCCAAGCCGTCACACCCCGGTTCCCCAAGAACGTGGGATGGCCGCCATCTTCACTGGCACATTCAAAATTAGACCAGGAACCTCCAGAGCTTGTGCTCAAAAGCCAGTGCCCCCTACCTGTGCTGTACCAGACGTCTGTCCTTTACGGACAAGACATGGAGGGGGGATCCTGTTATGTAACTCCTTCCTCCCCCCGCGAAGTGTAACACTTTATATAAATTGCTATTTAAAAATGTCAAATTCCATTATCAACTGTTAGAAACATAATCATACGATCAGAGCTTCTCTCACACCTGTGTGGCGAAGCAATATGGAGCCCACTCATCTGTGCTGGCAAACTGGATTCTACATTGTTATTTGGATAGAGTCGCGTTGGATTATTGTACTGTAAGTTCAACATCTGTTTGTTGTCAGTGGGGCTCCCCGCAGGAGCACAGGGCACTGGTCTTCGGCTCTGAGTGGGCCCATTATCCTAAAAGAGAGAAGAAACAGAGAACAGTGAAGTACATGGCTCTCAGTTCTAAACAGCCACTCCAGCTATTCTTCACAGCCTATAAAAGCATTTCATTCGTTGCGTGTAAATAAGCAGAGGAAGAGAAAGAAATGTACCAGGAAAAGGGAAATTCACATTTGACCCATAATTAGACCTTGCTGAACCTGTGCAGCTTTCATTGGTCTGTAATTAAATAAGCTTGACTGTTCCTCAATATTCAGCCATTGCTAATTATTCCACATTTCTTCATTTCCCCCTATAAACAATATTTATCTGTCCTGTGAAGGAAGAAAAAGGGGCATGTTTCAGATTTCAATTGTACCATTTCATAGTACAGTTGTGCACTGTTCTGATTCGCACTGGTGCAAGCAAGACTGGAATCAGACCCTGGGCTATGCATTCAGATTACACAGGAGCCC
Organism: Dermatemys mawii; assembly: GCA_007922305.1. Lineage (NCBI taxonomy): Eukaryota > Metazoa > Chordata > Testudines > Dermatemydidae > Dermatemys > Dermatemys mawii. The sequence goes on from ML677358.1 coordinate 7,228,832, forward strand.
AAAGAAAGGGCCAGATCCTGACATGCTTTCTCACCTTGAATAAAACCTTACTCCACGAATAGTTTACTTCAGTTCAATGGGACTGCTCTTCAAATGACTAAGGGGATTAGAATTTATTTCAAGTTAATAACCTGATATTTATATTTACATTTTTTGCTGGCTTTTTAGTGCCTGAGTGCAAATTAACATTTTGAAGGGTCAGCCTGATGGAGGATCTGGTCTCCTGGTCATATTTCCACCAAACAGGAATGGAAGCATTGTAAAAAGACTAGTTTTCATGTTATTTCAGCTATACAAAATATTAACAAAGGTGGTAAAAACCACTGACAAATACTCAATCCTGTGCACATCAGAAGGCACAAAACACATCAGAAGAAACATTTACTGCTAGTGGTGCTCCTTACCAACTGAACTGTACCCAAGTTTTATCTCCTTTTTAATATTCTGCTTGGTGAGCTATCAGTAGAAAGAAGAATCGTGGTATATTGACAAAGAAAGATATTTCATATCCAATTATCAAAAGCAATGTAAAATAGCTGAAAACCAAAGGGCGGTACTCTTCCACTTGCCCTGTCCTTGTTAGTTCCATTCGTGCTAGTCAGGTGCATGTCTGTATTAATGGAAGAACAGACATTTACATGAGATGCATTTTAATTGTAATGTATTCTGGGCTGGGCCTAGGAGCTCTGCTGATTTATACCAGCTGAGGATCTGGCCTTCAGTTTTCAACATTCTTGTTTATTTAAGGCTCGTGAAAAGCTAAGGAGAAAAACCACATTGTGACCAAGTAATGGAGTGCACAGTTTGGGCTCTATTATCAGGTTTACTTTTGACTGAAATCATCCAATAAATGCTAATTGGAAACAAAAGTTCATCACTGGCATACAGAATGAAATAATTTTATGTCCAAGTATAGTAAAAGTGAGTGGGTAAGAAAAATAAAAACAGATCCAGCCAGAGGCAATGTTTTTAGCATCCAATCCTAAAACTCTTCCTCAAGCAAAACTCTTACCAATAACAGTGGGATTTCTGCCTGAGTAAGGACTGCAAGATTGGGGATATAGGGTCTGATCCTGCAACCACCTAAGCACGTGAGTAACTATGTATATGAACAGTCCCATTGGATTCAGTGAGACTATACGTATGCATGAAGTTACTCATGTGCTTAAGTAGTTGCAAAACTAGGGCATTCTTTGTAATGCTATTTCAGAGACATATGGGGGGAATTATTGCTTCCAACATATTAGATCAAATTATCAGTTAAAAATAATTTCTCAGCTGAGAATAATGTTTCGGTTTTTTCACCCGAATGATTCTTTTTTTAAAAAACAAAAACAAAAACCAGAAAACAACACAACCATCAGGCCACAGTTCCCAATTCCCAGATTTACAGTATTATTTTAAGGAAAATAAAGCAAATAGTTTCTACCATGCCCCAGAGGGAAAAAGGAAGGCCATAAATATTTGAGGAAAAGCAATAGCGTAAATTGGCCAGATGGTAAATGGTTTTAAATAAAAAAAAAAAGCCATCGGTTCTTTGCAAGCCAATCCTGTAAATGTCTATGTCAAATAGGACTGAAATTGCATTTCACTCCAAGGAAATTGAGTGCTACCCTTTCCCGAGTCAGATGAAGAATGAAGAAAGCACAGAGCAACAGACAGAGGCTAGTCTGGGTCATGACTGAGGTTTGACACTTGTATTTTATATGGATGAGCCACTCAGAACTACGGGCCAAACTCTGTCCTGATAGATGCATGTGCAGCTCCTACAGAAGCCAACACAAATACAACATGTGGGTCCATGGGGAGAATTTGGATTTAGATTATTTGGGCTGCATGTTTCCCTCTACTGTGGGGTAGAGTGTATCCGCTTTGGAGAAGAGCGCAAGTTATCTGAGAGCATTATGCCACTAACCCTGTGCCCTCTCACTCCGTCCCTACCCCACTGTAAGTACACAGTGAGTAGTTAGCACTCTGCAGACTGCGTTGGGGTGCGCTGGAGGCAGTGAAACCAGGCTAGACTGCAAACTCATCTAACTTTAAGGGTTCTCAAGAGTAAATCTGCCTGGGGGTTAATTCTTGTTCAAGCAACATTATCTTCTCCCAATCACCCTAACCTTTCTCCCTTGGGTGCGGGCATAGAGGGAGGGGCCCTTAAATGGTACAGCTCTTGATGGCACCCATCAACCACAGAGAGGAGCTGGAGAAGGATCCTCACTACCTTTTGTGGGGGTTTGGGATCCCTCTCCTTCTTAGTTGGAAGATGCAAAGGAAAAACTTTACTGGGTTGACCCCATGGGGTTTCCAGCATTTGCTTCCCTCCCTCCATCTTGTCCTTTTTTCCATACAAGGGATGATTGGGGCCTTTACCATTAAGGTCACATTGGATTGGAGTCCATTTCTAAAATAAAATGCACTTTAATGTGGGCCTAGAAAGCATGATCTCCTGGGGCTCCTTTAATCTGAGGCACTTTGTAAACTGTCAGGCATTCATTTCTGTTGAACAAAAGAATGTGTCTTAAAAAGCTAAAAAATATTACTTTGACATGCTCCAAAGGGCATAGAAATTCAGTGTTGGATGCAGGTCTATTCAGTCTTGTGGGAGCCTCCCCAGCTGTGCCCGGTTAGGCAGTGAAGTCTTGGAAACGTTTCTGGTGTGGAGTGGTATCAGTTTGGTGACAAGAACAAATGGTTGTGAGGCCATTTCACAAGCAATGATGTCCCTTGCTGTGGTTTTGTGGCCAGGTAGTGGGGAGGTGCAGATCCTTAATGGCTCCATGCTGCTCCCTAACAGTCCTGGCCTGAATCTCCGTGGCACTATTTCGGCTCATGTTAAAATCCTGAGACAGGGATTAGAGGGAGAGTTTAGAATTTAGAAAAGGAGAGAGTCCAGCTGAGAGTCAAAAAGAGAAAGTAAAAGTCAGTTTTAAGTTTGGTATTCCTTGCTGGCTGAGGCAGCATTTTCAGGAATCAAGCTGTTTATCAGAAAGTGGTGCCTTGAGTCAATCTTTGAGCCTGCTTGGAAAGAGACAGGCTGGAGCAGGTGAATTCCCCTCAAGGGCAGAGGACCACAAAGGCTTTGCCCAGGCCAAGGTTATGCTTCCTGTGAGGCTTAGGGGTTTGGCTGCATGATCATCAGGATGATGCAAAGTTAAGTTTACAAAATAACCCCCCTTCTTAGTAAATAGAAAGAGGGCTTCCTCTGCAATTAATTCATTACTTCATGGCTTGCAGAGCACCAAGCAATTTGGAGTAAGCACTGAAAAGCCAGACATCCCCTGTGACAATTCCTGACAGGATTCCACCATAGACCCCAGGCCTAGTACCCCCAGAAAGAAATCAAATGCCAATTGGTTTTATTTTAAAAAAATCATAGCAATTTTTTGAGCTTCTTGAAACCAAGGACAAACACATTGCCTAAAGGCCCAATCCTGCCCTCACTGAAATCTGTTGCAGCAGGTTTGGGCAAGTCGCAGAGTGAAGGAGCAATATCATGTCCGTAGTAAAGCAAATGGCTAACTGGAGACCCGAGCACTCTTTCCTCCTCAAAGAGCTCAGGGCCAAATTCTCAAGTGTTCAGCACCCACAAATGGGGCCACACTTCCAGAAGAGTTTTGCACCCTACAGGTCCGATTGTGGCATTTATGGGCAGATCTGCAGAACAGCTGAATACCAACATGCTCAGCTCTTGAATATCTGGCCATTTATTCTGTTGCCAGAATGGGAACTGACCCCTTTGGAAACCTGTCCTGAAGGTTCAGGAGAGGGGCTTTTAAGAGGCTGGCTAGGGGAATGTCTGTGAGAAGGCAGGGCTCTGTGCCCAGGTACTGAGGTCTGGTTGAATCCCATGATGAGAAAGATTTTTGTTTTTCTCCAGATGCCTTTGCTTTGTTTGCATTCCTAATGATAAAAATCTGCTCCTTCGGAAAAACCCTTGCAGACTGCTGTTATCTCATTTCCTGCTGACTCAACCCAGTACCTCATGGGGTCTTTCCACTGTAATGCTCTCTCCAGATTCCTGTCTTCTCAAAGGGGACTGAACTTCTTGACTGCATATTCACTGCAGAGCTGAGTCCAACCTCTTTGTTTTCAGTCTGCCATGTCACTTCCCTGCAGTCACAAACAATGAGCCTTTTGTACCACAGGTAGCCCTGGTGATGTGAGGGTTAGGATTCATTTAATTTTAGTCACTACTAATTAATCCGTTGTCATTATAACAATACACCATATGAATTTTTCATAATCACCTGCTCTCTCTGCTGTTTTCAAGGCTCTGCCATTCAGACTGACTTTAACTCATAGCACAATGGTTATTTCCCATCTGCTTCAAACCTTGGCCAGTTTCCTAGAATTTCACTTGTGGGCAACTGCAAAGTTTGTGCCAGGGTGGAGTGAAGGAATTATTGGCTACTGGGAGGTGCAGAAGACTAGTATTGTTGGGAGCAGCCATGCTTTATACTCCCCTTCCAGTGACAAGGTCGGTGAGTATTATTATTAGTAGTATTTTGGAACAACTTCTGTTGAAGAGAGAGAGAAGCTTTCAAGCCACACCTTGTTTCTCTAATATTCTGGGACCGACACAGCTACAACTACACTGCGTACTCCCTTTCCACTCAGGATCACTCTCCTGTCCTAGTACATGCTCCCACTGCGACCTGTTTCCCTTCACTGCCAGTTCTCAAACTCTTTCTCAGAGCCCGGGAGCTGACCTGATGGTGTCTCCAGACCTTGAAGATCAGAGGACCGATTCCAAGTCCTACTGGAAGATTCCAATTGGCTTAAGTGGGATTAGGTCAAAATGCACGAGAGCATCTGGCATTTTCTCTCCTCACACTGGAATGGATTCAATATGTTCTTTGAGTAGTTGCAGTCCCTGATGGGTTTATTTTCTTGGATCACACGGCCAATTCAGGCGGTGGCTTGAGAGGAAAAACGGAGAATATTCAGTCTTCTGGGAACTCACTTGTCTTGGACTTTCCTAGCTGTACTCCTTCTGTTGCTTGGATTGGTTTCAGACTCCTTTCTCAGTACCTGTTTTAGAGTTTTCAATGAAGGCAATACAAGATCCATTCGTGCCTTAGCCCGTAGAAATCTAGATCCAGATGGATTTCTTTCCAGCTCTTAACATTTAAGATTACAAAAATGTCCCCCATTTGGTGGCTAATTTTCTTTACTCTGCCAGCTTTTTTTTTCTGTTCTATAGAACTTATCCTAGTAAGAGGAGTTTAAAAAAAATCTTATGGAGTTTTGCTGCTAAGAACTAGTTTTACCTATGGGAATTATTTTAGTCTTCAAGAGAGAAGCATTAAAATCTATTTTCTCATGCTAGCCTTTCAAGATCAATTATAAACCACAACAAAATCTAACGGAGTCTGTAGGTGGCTTTTGGGACTAAAAGGAAATTGGCTTGTAGGGATTCTCCCTCATGATTTGTGTTTGAGTCACAGATTAATTTAACATGAGGTGCTGCGGTGAGATCTCAACAGCTGTTGGTTTGATCTGGTCACAAATGAGAAGATGCTTAGAGAATCCTGGCAAACCGCTGCTTTGCACCAGTTGAGAACAAGAGGACTGCAATGCTGAGGTCACGTCCAATGTTCAGAAGGCACACTTCTACAGGAGGTTTATATGGCTGAGGCCAAAGGAAGCAGACCACAGGGCCAACCACAAATGAAACTGGAAATTGCAATGTTGAGCGATTTAAGAAGCCTAAACCCTCCCATACTGATTCTTGCCAAAGGAAGGAGACTTGCAAGGGGCTGTTCAAGATGGAAGTCCATTCTAGGCACCACTTACAGCTACATCACATACGTGGATCTGCTGCTGCTGAGGTGAGATCAGGTACTGAGACTTTCAAATCAGGGACAGTGTTTTGAGAGGCCCTAGCACAAGGGGAACTGATCCTTTGGGTACTATTCCAGTACAAAATTACAATAATGTGATCTATTGCTGTCTGAATGCATTAACTGGTGCTGTGCTAGCTGTATGGTAGTCTCTCCAGTGGCCAGCTCTGGGCCAGATTTTGTACTTCATCCATATAATAGTCAGGAAGGAGATCTCTAACTCCCTTCCTGATCCAAGGTAGGGGAGAATACAGAGAGGAAAGATAATGGAGTAAAGTAGGAGGAGATCTTGGGGCCATGGTGAGGAAAGGATATTGGGGAAGGGAGGCATCTTTTAGAAACTGGGACATTGATGGTCTTGCCTAGTAGTTGGAGCAGAAGTCAGGCGTACAAGGCAGAGTAGGCATCCAGAGAGGAAAGCTGAAGTGAGGGTCAGAACCAGAGTCAGAAGCCAGATGTCAGAATCAATGGTCAAGGCAGAGTCAGATATTAGCTGGTTTTAAGAGCAGGTCTGCTGATGCCCTCTGCTAATCAGGTGGTTTAGCCAATCAGATGGTGCCAGTGGGGTTCAGCCGCACTTTTTGGACTGCTGCGGGGTTAAGCTAGCTAGCAGATAAGCAAGCTCGCTGCAAGCTCTTACCTCTGACAGCATTCTTCATAACATCAGTGGGTCCCAGATCCCCCAAATCAGCTTGATCAAGCGAACACTCCCAAGATCAAAGTTACTATCCCAGCATTCACGTGTTGTGTCCTATCTATGTGAGAACCTGTCATTGTTTTTCTCTGTGTATTTCGTAGGCACATTTAGTTGAACATCATGTTTTCTTCTTAAATATAAACATCACCTATTAATAATTTACATCCCTCAGCACGGCCTATACATTAATGACTACTGATATGTATGGCCTTATGGATGCAGTCAATACATACTAGCGAACTATTTCCAGAAAAAGGAAAATGCAACACAATATGGCTCTGAGTGTTTCTTCTGGCACAGCACAGAGGAAGTGAAAGGAAATTATGCATATGCATTTATGGTAATAGTAGCATTGGCAGCAAGTCATGACTACATTCATTAAGTGCATACTCTGATAAGCTACATTAAATTGGCTATTGTATTTGGAGCTACTGGATTTTTCCCCAATAAATCCTCATTCCCTAAAAGTTACATTCTGTCAGTCTTGCATGCACTGAGTAGTGCCTCACTCCACAAAGAATCTTAAGCAGTGGCACTAAAGAATATACTTATCACAGTCAGAAAAGGGCAAAACTCAGTTGTGCTATCAATAACGTGTGCCCTTTATTTTTACCAATGTCTCAGAATGGAAAGTACCAAGTGAACTGTTTTCTGAAGAAAACAATCAAGTTCATGAGATGTACACTAGGAAATCCGGAAAAGAAATGGGATGCTCCGCCCCACAATCAGATTTATTTGCTGTGTTTGGCCTTTTCTAGAAACACAAACACTTCTCTAACTGAACTCTTTCTGTATAAACCTTTTATATATTGTAACAGTTTTCGGGACAGAGGTGGAACATTTATACCAGTGACCCTTTGCACCACAGGCTCTTACAGGTGTACACTGCTGGCTTTAAGGTGCCAACAGAAAAACAGATACTTGTTTATCTCAAGTAGCTAGTTCAAACAAACCAGTGTAACTAAATGCAAGGACAATGAAAAAGCTGCTGGCTCCGGAATGCTGGTTACAGAGTCCAGCACACATGAAAGGTTTTTTGTTTGGGAGGATAATTAGCTCTTTATAGTTAAACAAGTTCACTCCTGACCTTTCTTTATAAAAGGATGGAACAGAATCTGGTTTTGCAAGGCTTCTTTCATATGCAGCGTATCCCATGGAACCTCACAAAGCAGTAAGATGCAGAGGAAAACAGCCAAAAAGCCACCAGTACTGGACATCAGAGACCAAGTACTCTGTACAACGATCTTTCTCTTGTTCCACAGTGTACCAGTGCGCTTTGTACTGATGTGAAAACACAAACTACTTTATTCTGCAACCACTTAAAAACTCTTAATACAAGTATGTAAGTTCCTACATTGCTCTCATCACAATGGTATCTGCAATATATACAAGGGAAACAATAGAGACGTTCAAGCTGGTATTTGGAACACAGAGTACACTGACAAAGTGATTGATAGATGTGCTTCTAAAAAAATTAAGCATGTTATTAAAATCTAATTGAAAGGCTTCTATATCAACATGTTTAGAAAATAAAGCACAAAGCCTATTGAAAAACCATTATGACAACATCATCTTAAAATAGCCTGTTCTGACAGATCATCAAAGGGTAAAAAAAAAAAACAACCAACCAAACTTTGGTCCAGCTCTCCAACAGCTAATGCCACTGACACACAGTGAACATTTCGCAGCATGGCTGTCTGACAACCTGAATACTTTAACACCTAGTGCCTCTGTAAACAATCCAACCATTTTCTTAAAATGGAAATTCTGCAACTGAAGGAAAGTGATATTCTCAGTATTGGGGATTTCCTCATTTTTGAAAAAGGGAAAATTTCCTATAGTTGAAAGACGACAACTTGTTTGCATTTGTAAAACTATCCCCTGCTCTGCATTTGATCTGAACAAAAAGTCAGCAATGAGTGCTTCAGAAAGTGAGATCCACCTTCACGGGAGACTCTTTCTATATTTCTTTCCATTCCTGGAAAGTCACTTTAGAATCCTGTCCAACTCACTAGTGAATCTTTTTTCCCCACTAGCTCAGTGCAGTTCTGTTAGCTACAGTTTCTCATCTATTACTCCATTCACGCCAAGACACAGCCAGTGAAGTTCCGAGGATCAAATGCTTTTGAAAATTCCTGGTCTCCTCCAGTCTCAGACACACGGGAGAGGATAAAAAGAAGTAGGATGGAGGTTTCAACAGAAATACAGAACTATACTCCCCTATGCCAGCTTTACTCTGACGAATGGTTTGTCCACAATGCAAGCTAGTGTCTGGCAAGCCAGACTGCAGCACACCACACCTTGCTGCACAGTAACTTGCCTTGTGTGGACCCTGCTACAGTGATTCTGGAGTTAAGCTTAGCATACTGCTCCTCTGGACCATCACTGCACTGTAGCAGAGTCCACACAGCAAGTTAGTGCTTGGCAAGCTAGCACGCATTGCTCTGTAGCAGGGTCCACATGTGGTGTTACTGCACAGAAAAGCTGGTGCCCCGTAGATTCACAGCCCAACTTGCCACGCACTAACCTGCCATGTAGACAAGCTCTTGGGCCACTATATCAGTAAAAGTGGTACAGCCCCCTAGTGTAGACACAGTTACATCAGTACAACTGTGCTTATACCAGCATCACTATTGATGTACCGGAAGGGAAATAAGCTATTCTGATATAAGCCTGAGTTATACAGGTATAATTGTGCTCACAATAAGGTATCACTATGATGGGGCAGAGGCACACACACACTTCTAGCCAACATAGTTTCACTGGTACAAAAAACCCGTCTGAGTGTAGACCAGGCCTAAACTGAGTTTCATCATCACAGAAATTTAGTCTCCATACTCATCAATACGGTGCTATGATTTTTCATTTAGGTTTGTTGCCCTCGCACAAATGCTTTTCTCCATTACTAATTCACTAAGGGCCTGACTCTAAACAGCTTATTCGTCTTGAGTCGTAACTTACTACCTGAAGAAGTCCCATTCAAATCAGTGGCAGTACTCAATGGGCCAGATTCAGAGCTGATGGAAATTAGTGTAGCTTCATTAACAGGTGAGGACCTGGCCCAATGGGAGTAAGGATGGCACAATGTGGCTTTAAGTATTTTGTGCCCTAGATGTATATTAAGGAAGTGTCCAAATTTTTTAAAAAATATATAGTCCATCTATCTTAGACCAGGATTATGAGTGGCAGGATGAAACCCTATGATACTGTATGTCCGGGCAGAGGCATCAGGAATGTCCAATTTAACAATCCTCAACTTATTTAAATTAGTTTGTAAAACAAGCTTCTGAAGCTGAGTGTGTCTCTCCAGCTAAACACTTCTAATATAAATGTTCCCCTAACAGGGAAAATATACAATCAGCCAGGAATTTTGGAAAGAATTAGAAAATTAGGTTCTCTCTCTCACTATGGAAAACATTTATCATATTTGGTAAATGTCTTTTTGTACAGACATCAAGAAACATAAAACACGTACGCTTTTCAAAATATGACAAGGAGAGCATGAGATTCAGACTGCTGCTTAATAGGAATAATGGTGCGGTTCAAAATTTCACAAGACCTTCCAGCAAGGATTTGCATCTAAGCCCTGTTCTTGGCAAGTGGAGGCACTCTGTCTTCACTCCATAACTAAGGCTAAGATGCCAGTGGTATCAAGAACTCATGTATTGTCTGTCTTAGATATTGTCAGTCTTCTGGAGCTAACTGCACTTTGTTTTTCTCACTCAGAGGGAGATATTCTGTGCTAGGCACACGGTTTCTGAACGTTTGGGAACTTTAGCTCTCTCATTCTGAATTTTGATACCTACCTTGGCAAGATACATACACTCTTATTTGGCTTACTGCCTTCTGAATGCTTCCCAGCTTTGCTGCCTCAAATTCTGTTGATCTCAGATTTATTATGATTTTATTATTTTATTCTCTTTGCAAGAGATTCTGCAAAATGCTATATTTGTCTTTCTGTCTTTATTCAGCTAGAGAGCTTCAATAGTGGGCAGGATCCCCTATTATAAGGCAGAATTTTTGAGACAGTTGTATAATACTTAACTCAAACTTAAAGGTCTGGTCCAGTTCCAAAGTTCATTTACTTCACTGGATTTTGGCTCAGGCTCGTAAAGGTCGAAAGTACAAACATTAGAAAACTACTAATGCCTTGTTATTCAAACACTCACACCTCGTGATATAGGTAAGTGTTATTAACCCCATTTTACATGTGAGTTAACTGAGGCAGAGAGGTTAAGGCCAAAGATTTCCAACTTGTGTTCCTAAAGATAGTATCTAAATAAGTGGTGATTTTGAAAGATTCTGAGCAGCTGCAACTTTCAAGAACCAACCAAAGACACTCAAGTATGAAAATGCTGTTTTAAGTGAATTCCCCATGGCCACAGAGGTTTAGAACCCACAGCTCTGAGTTTAGAACCTAGCAACTCCCTACTCCCGTGCTCAGTCTTAAAGACCTCATTGCCCTTGACCAGATGTAAGGGGCAGTTCTGATGGGAACATATGGAAGTCAAGTACCTAATTCGCATTGTGTTAGGCATCTACCTGCCTTTAGTGCATTTGAAAATCTATCTACAAGGTGTTTTTTTCTAAATCACAGGGCCCAGCTTCTCCTGTCAGTTGTACACATGCCATGCAGCTGACATAAATGGAGCTGCCTGTGTGGAAGAGGGCACATGGGAGGAGACTCAGTGAGGAGAAGTGCAATTTTCAGTTTGATGTACCTCAGATCTGCTGTGGTCAAAAAAAACCACTATCATTTTGCCATGCCCAGTTAATTACCTTGGGCACTTACCCTTTAGGCTAGATGTTTACTGCAATAAAGACATGAGGCTTGATAGGTGTAAAACATGAGTTGAAAATGTCATTTGGCGTTAGAGCCACGTTACAAAGGTATCCCTTGGGGAAATGTTTTTGCGTTTGTAGCTGGTGGGAGCAGCTTGTGAATGCTCCAGCCCTTAACTAGCAGGTGTCTCCTCTGGCCTTTCGTATCTGAGTTCAGATGCATTCCACAAAGAGATGACAATCATTTCTCAAACCCAGGCTCTGCAATATATGGCTAACCAACGTGTCCTTGGATGGCATGGGCTTTTCAAATGACTATGGTAGACAGAAGAAGAGGGCAAAATAAATAAATACACAAACACACACACAAAAAATACCAGAGGGGAGTCTGTCTAATGTTTAATTGTTCTAAAGAAGTGCTCACCACAATGTTTTAGGTAAATAATAGAACTGGAAGAGACCTCGAGATTCCCATCTAATCCAGTCCTCTGCACTCATGGCAGGAATAATTATTTAGAGTTCTAGACCATTCCTGACTGGTGTTTGTTTAACCTGCTCTTTAAAATCTCCAATGATGAAGATTCCACCACCTCCCTAGGGAATTTATTCCAGCGCTTAATCACTCTGACAAATAGGAAGGTTTTCCTAATGTCCAACCTAAACCGCCTTTGCTGCAATTTAAGCCCATTGCTTCTTGTCCTATCCTCAGAGGTTAAGAAAAACAATTTTTCTTCTTTCTCCTTGTAACAACTTTTTACATACTTGGAAACTGTTATGTCCCCTCTCAGTCTTCTCTTTTCCAGACTAAACAAACCCAATTTTTTTTCAATCCTTCCCTCATAGGTCATGCTTTCTAGACCTTTAATCATTTGTGTTGCTCTTCTCTGGACTCACTCCAGTTTGTCCACAGCCTTCCTGAAATGTGGCGCCCAGAACTGGACACAATACTCCAGTTGAGGCCTTATCAGAGTGGAAGAATGTCATATGTATCATCTGTAAAAGGAGACATTTTTAATCAAAGACACAAGCTGAATCCTGACTCATGTTCTTGCTTAATTTATGGAGGACAACTACAACAATCAGCTCAAATGTAAAAAAAATAAAAATTAAGTTTGCTTCAGAATCTGTACTAAGTCTGGTCCCATCGTACACATTTTTGTGAGGATCCAAAATATTTTAGCCTTTTATTGTTCATTTGAGAAAAGTTAAATAAAAGAGACAATGAAAAATATGAAGTTTACAAGTACTGAGCTGCTAAAATTATCCCAGAGACCATGCATTAACACTGTAGTTTAGGGTTTATCATTCCTTTTGAACTAATCACAACAGAAAAGCCATTAAACCCTTGTTGTATACAGCATTATATTTTCGAGTGGTTTGGTTTATGTATAACGGCAAAACAGTTAATTGTAGCCACATACACTTGTTCAACGGCATGGAGTAACTCTGCCCTATATGCTATAGAGAAAAGCAAACCGAACCAATTGAAATAAAAACAATCCCTTAAATACAGTTATCCTGTGGGGCATGGTGAGCTGCAACATAGGCCAGGAACAGATGTGCAAAGCTTTGCACTTCCTTGATGCTGGGGTTGCCATGTATAGGGGAGAGCTGCCTGAGTGGTAATCTAATTCGCCCTGGGGCGAAGCTACAGCTGGAGATCCCTGCAATGTAGGGGGAGTTCTGGCTACCCCTTTTATCCCTATAGCAGATTGTTTACAGATGAATAATGATATTGGAGTCGTCAGGCCAACTCTAGACCAGCAGAGTATCCTCCTTGTACTGGAGTGATCCTCGCCAGGCCAGCTATGCCATCTTTAGGGTCAGTCTATGCCAGCAACCTGGCACAATTCAGCCACACTGCATCAGGGAACCTGGCTGAATTGTCTGAAATTTAGCAGGAAGGATTTAGGGCAAACCAGACAAACTGATTGTGCCTGTCATCCAGCAATGAAAATATTTATAGACAGGATGGCTGCAGACTTAAGTTTCTCTTATAGGATTTGCACAGCTGGCTACATATGGCTCTGAAATTGAGGAAACAGAATACAAACAGATCAGGGTTGGCAGAACAAGACAAACATGGCCAAAATATAAGGTGTGATCTCTTCGCATGCCAGGCCTCTGTCCTGCTCCAGAAGGCAATCCCAAACTCTGAAGGCCTCATTCTGACTTGATACTTGTTTTACGATGGTATTACTCCACTGACTTCTGTTTTATGCTGTGAGATCAGAATCAGACCCTAGAACTTTATTAAAAAGAATTCATTTTCACCTACTGCCAAACCTAAAACCAAACTTAGTCGCAGTGTCCTTTTATGGGCAGTTCTGTGAGCAGTTCACATGGACACCTAAAAAGGAGGCAGGGACGTTGTTATATAATGATTCTCCTCCCCATATTTGTTAGTTTAATGTTCATAAAAGATGCCTGTTTGGAGAGTGAAGTCCATTATTTGTCAGTAGAGATGGGCCAGCGTGAGTAGTGTTGGTACCATTTTAAAGTGAACATTCAGAGCCACGGTCATTTGTGTGATGTGATCATCTCTCCATTAGTAACTGGACTGATGCCATCACCTCATTCCACACAGGCAAGTGATGTTTCCCTCTAATCCTTTCATCTCTTAAATACCACTCTTCCTTCCTGATTCAAGATGGCCACAAAGCTGTAGCCTAGCTCCCCCAGAACAGATGGTGGAGAGCGAGCAAGGAGGGGTAAGCCAAAGCCCCACTCATTCACTGCCCAGGGTAGCTGAGGCACTCTAAGAAGTGTTGAAATTTGCTGGTGTCATAGATAGGGTGACCAGACAGCAAGTGTGAAAAATCAGGATGGGGAGGAGGGGTAATAGGAGCCTATATAAGAAAAAGACCCAAAAATTGGGACTCCCTATAAAATCGGGACATCTAGTCACCCTAGTCATAGACCAGCAGCAAAGTACTATCCCTGTCCCTGAAGAAAGAGGGATGCTGGGGAGGAACTGTGATTCAGAAGCATGTCTAAGTCACACTGCCTCCCAAGACTACTCTTGGGGTAATGCATTCACCATCCCTTGTTCAGGTGTCTAAGGTCCCAATTTCCCACCTCCGTGAAGAGCTCCCATTGAGAGCTCTAACATGGATCAAGTGCAAAATATGAACCTTTTTTAAGGGTTGCTAAGAGAATCATGAATGAGCAGGCCGACAGATGAAGCATTTCAAAGCACTCTGAAGAGATGGTGTGCAAGATCTTTATGGCAAAGGCTGCACTCTGAATTGCGTAGAGACAAGACTGTAAACCAATGATTATATTGAAAAAGCCACACACATTAAAATTGAGAGTATTTTCATCTGACTGTCAGACTTTTCTTTCTGAGTAAGCTTTCGGTTGACCGTGGAGATTCAAGCGTCAGCTTTGTGGATAAGCTGACTTCAGGCTAATTTTAAACCATCCTTGTAAAAACAACCCTAGAATTCAGTTCAGTGTTGAAGATTAATAGATAAGAGAGAAAGAGGATTGATTCGGGTGGCTGAACTGAGTGTTTGTTTTTTTAAAAAATATTTCAAGTATTTTTCCGAGAAGTAACTATTTCAAACAATGTATCCAACACCTCAGAAAAGGAAAACATCTAACCTGTCTATACAACTTTCACATTCATCTGATAATCGCCAAAAGGTTTGTCCAATCTTCCCTTTTAACACATTTTAAAGTCAGATGGTCTTTCTACACTCCCTTTAGTTAACAAAGCAGCAGAAAACATTCATCTGAAATGTGACCCCATTTGGAGTCTGTCATAAGTAATAGGTTTGCATCCGCCTCTAATAAGGTTTGGTGGAATTCATCCTGAAAAAGCTCTGCTGTTAATAGGAAACAGATGAGATCTGGGGATAAGAAAAGTCACAGAGCCATGTGCTTAAGTACTTCACTGCATGTCCAAGAAAGCAGTCATTTAGCTGTATAACAACTGCAAGGTGAAAAATGCATTATTGGCATGACAAGTATTTAAAAAGATTCTTTCAGCTTCATGTCTCTATTATCTGGGATAGTACTCTCCAAACTGATGAACAGTTTTTTAAATGATTGTTTGCATGGTACAGTCTGCAACATCCCAGAAAGCTCTCATCAGCCACAAGAAAAATATCATGTAAAGGTTTTCTATTATTTTTGACGCCTGACCCTATCGCCAGCCTTCTGACCTTGCTATCAGTTGTGGATTTTACCACCATACAATTCTATTTCCAGCCAATAAATGTGTTATGAGGATCCTTTCCCTAATACACTGATGTTAAAAAGTCCTCCATAAAATGTGCCTGTTGTAGTTGTCTGAAAACCACAAACTGGGGACTCTAACCACCAACATTTCATGGACAGCCAGAGCTTGCCAGTGCTTTTTAACATTATCCACTCTGTAAACATAGGCACGTCTGGAATACAAAACAGAAGTAGACTTTACAAGCCTCACCTTTGTTATTGATTGGATTAGAAATATTTTGTTCAAAGCCTTTGCAGCTGCTAAGTGAATTATTTTAATCACCACCCATTTTTAAAATAATAATAAAAATGGAGAATGTGCATTTCCTCACATGATCCAATTACTGTGCAATTAACCCCCTAGAATCCTAGCCATATGATCACATTAATTATATTAGAACAAACACTAACTACACCCACGCAGTGGAACCAGGCTCTGCACCTGTGTGGAGCGCGCTCAAATCCAAAAGCGGAACGGACCTCCCAAGAGGTCAGCTCTCCACAGCGAAAACCAGCAGGGAGCTGGGAGAGAGTGCCTGTCCTGGCATACCTGCCTAAATCACAGCATCTCTGTACCCATTCTGAATAGCCACTTTCTCATTTGAACAGCACAGGGACCAACCTTTTCTCTTGCCCTTGGGGAATGGCCTTTCCAGAGCAGGTCTGAGGATTATTACTAATTAGTGTTGGCACTACAGAAGTTATCAACAATGTGCCAGATCCTTAAAAATCATTCATGAAGACAAGGTGTTTAAAGAGTTTACAGTGGAGACACACACTCACACACACACACAGAGGATAGGGACTGGGAGATGATCAAAACACTGGAGCTAACAGTGAAGTTTAAAAGACGTCTTGGTAATTCCACCATTTCTATTTGGATTTTTCTTTCTTTGGAGTGTGAACGTGCTCCTCAGTGCTCCAGAGTCTAGTGCATAAACACATCCATGAAGTGAAGCATAAATAAGCGTCTAATAAGCGTGGTTTACAGGTACAGACAACTCATGCTAATTGGTCTTACGTGAAGAGTCTTGCAGCCTCTTCCACAGCCTTCAGTTAAACCCTCTGACCTATTCACAAAGAATCTGGTGTTGCTATTTCATTTGCTTGCCACTCTGTATCACGGAGAAAAGTAAAAGCTTGTTGGCACCACTAGGAAGCGCATAATTCGGCCACCCTTACTTATACTGAGTTGCACCTTGCTCTGGATAAGTCTCACTGACTTCAGTGGAAGATTATTTGGAGTGCTAGGCAGAGCTAAACATTAGTAACGGCTGTAGACTCTGCTCCCAAATTAACAGCTCCCGCTTCAGAATTCTACTTGAGACAAACAGCTGACAAAATGCTTCAGGCGGAGAAGAACTGTTTAAAGAGGGAGCATGGGTTCTGAGGATAGGGGACTGGCCTGGGTCTCTGGAGACCTGAAGTGAGATTGTGCTGTGTCTTGAAGAGACCTCTCAGGCACAAGGGGCACGGGGGCTACGATGGCTGTATCTGCTGGAGAGAACGCAAGTGTAAATTAGACATCCCTGGCATGCTGTATAAACTGCAGCAGCCTTCCCAGGTGGTAACAATGTCCAGCATCTCAACAGCGTTGCGTGCTGAAGCCCCACCCCTCCTGCCTTCCACCCCAGTATGCCCCTTCTGCCCCCCAGACTGTCCCCTATATTTGCAAGCCAGTCCATGGGAGGCAGATTTGTGGCTGCCTTTCATAGTACCTGAGCTGGGAGAATTCTGTCCAGCTCAAAGAGGCACTTACGGAGCCCCTTTATCCAACATAAAGGGTACAGAGTGTGGGGGAGTGGGCGCGGGGGAGGAATCTCACCTTGGGCTCTGTTCCAGGCTCACCATTAACCCACAGTCTGACTGTGGGTGGTCAAAACTCGTGTGATTTTTAAAATAGCACATTTTGTATTTTTGTTTGCCGACTGCTTTGTGAGCCTGTAGGATGTGTGTGTGCAAGTGTCTCTCTACAGAGAAGTCCCAAACCACCCAGAGTTGCTGCAACTTAACTTTCCAAAGAGGGAATTGGTTTTGTTTACTTATGTTGAGGGGGTGAAAACCCCCACAAGAAACAAAAACTGAAGAAGAAAATTACATAGATGTGAGAAAAGTATCAAATTATATACATGGCCCTTTGCACCACCTCAGACAGGAGATTAAAATCTCACTGCTTCTCCTCAGGCATTCAGGAGGAAAAAATGGCCCAAATTAAAGCAACTTGTATTGGATCTCAACACTAGAAAGTAAAGGACAGACAAGAAGACAGGTGACCCCACAGAGCTTGCACACAAAATCAGTGTACATAAATCTTCAAGTTCCATAAAAAGAGTTTTTCCATTCAGAAGGTTCAGCATCACAACCTAGTTGCTCTAGACTTTGATAAGAGCTGAGAGAGCCCTGCACTCTTGTGTCTTGCTTTACTATTCAATCTTGGTATCTCATTCCCCCAACCCTCCACCCCAAATCCCTGGCCTCTAATAATCTAATTTCCAAAACAATAAAAAATACCTTGCCCTCATTTATGAGTATACAAACTGAAATGGTTGGCTACAAACATTCAAACATACATTTCAACCCCCATCATCTACAAAACATTGCTCACATGGGCTAAAAAGCCAGATGTAATAACTAGGTTTGTTGCTACTAATAAGGGTATAAAGAGTATGAGTTAAAGACCTCAATGGAAGTCTTGATTTGGGATCTGGGGATTTCTCCGTTTTGGCTGGTATAAATTAGATTTAGTTATGACAGACATTTCTCAGTGTCTGATGGTTTGTACATATTAAATCTATATAGTTCTCTGTGCGTGTCTGTGTAAGAGACAATTCTATGCTTTAAAATTTGTTTTCAGAAGGATGGGCTAAGAAAGAAGATATAACCTGAATACAGAATCCAAGTGAAGCTATGCACGACCTCGCCTGGGTCTCCCCAAAAGAGTGTCATGCCACTGGAGTGTTTACATGCACGTGGATTTTTACACCTTTTTACACCAGACCCTCAGCTGGTATAAACTGACAACTTCATCGATTCAATGCAGTTAGTTAATGTGAATTTACACCAGTTGAGGATTTGGCCTATAAATCTCTTCACTTCCTCACAGTTACATTTTTATTGATACCTTTTCCTCTCTGCTTCTCCAGTAAGCCCGTGTTCTGTGAAAGTAAAAGCAGCAGCACTAAACTCAGCTGAAGTCGGGTATTTCTATGAGGCCAGAGCAAGGCAGGCAGCTTGTAATTTGTGCTGCTCTACTCTATTTTCAGCACCTTTCTTTCTTATCTGAAAGGATCACCTTATGCAGTCCTTTCGTTGGGTGTCCTGTCTCCCTATCATGGGATTTCAGCGATTTTTTCATGAGAAAGGACAAAATTACAAACACAAAATAAAGTGAGATGGTCAGTGAAGCAGCTCAGTGCCTGCTGGTAACCAGGGGGCTGATCTGCACCTTTGAAATCAGATGATATTTTGCCACTGACTTCAAGGTCAAGCCTGAGAGACTCAATCCATCCTGGGCCAAGGTCTGGCACCTCTCACCTGCTTCATCCAGAGAAGAGCAAACACAATCAGCCCCTTGATAGAGGCCACAGAACTTGTTTCGCTTTAAAGCTCAAAATGGACTTGAATTGTGGTGCCACCGTTTTATCCTTTAAGCCACCTGGCTCTCTAACAGTCTCTCAGAAATCCATAGCGATGGAAGAAGTCACCCATGCAAGACAAGAATGATTAAAATGTGTTTCCACTTATCTTGCCAACCTAAGTGCTAGGGTCAGGATTTTCAGTGCCAACAATACACGGATGTGTACACTGAACAGCCAGAAGAGGGGAGATTTTTGCACTAACATTGTGTCAGTTCTATTAACACTTTTAACCAAACAAGTTAACTAGTAAAAGACATGGATTATATACTCGCCTTTCCTTCTGCTGAAGTGGAACGTATAGAATACACTTACGCCTTTTTTCTTTCTTTGACATGCTGCCAACATTTGTCTTGCATCACTTCTAATAAACCAACCATCTTCAAATGCGTTCCCTGCCCTGCTCTTGGTTCTTTGTTTGGACAAATCTCTCTTGCGTTTGTAGTGAAAGAACATTTGGAGCCTAATGTAACAACAGCCACTGTGCCGTGGTTAAACAATGAGCTCTGTGTTAACAACTGGGCTGTAGCTATTACATCTTCTAGTGTTCAAATTCTTAAGACAACTCCAGGCCCCAGGTAATTTAATATGTAAACGGTACTCAAATTTATGAGGAGCCAAAGGAATTTTCAGACAGAATGAAAACCATTTTCTTCTTTTTATTAAAAAGATTATAAAAGGCACCAATTGCATTATAGATGCTTGAGACTCACAGTGGAAGTAACATAATAGTAACACAAATGCTGAGTATCACTACTTCATCCCCAAAGCTGAGGTAATTGCCAATTTTCACCTGTGAGAGAAAAACAACCCTTATTGGAAAATAAAAGCCGATTAAATGTCAAGCACTTTTGCAATGAAGTACCCTGGGTAAAGATGGTGGCGAATCCTCCTATATACTATAAAGAGTGTGATAGAATCCAACATACAAAAATATACCTCACTCAGACACAACCAAATACTTGATAGCCTTCGGTAAGAACATAATTTCCACTGGAAGGATCAGTGGAGCCAGATTCTTCACTGATGTAAATTGATTTGGCTCCATGACCACAATGGAGCTATGCAGATTTACATCAACTCAAGATCTGGCCCAGGGTCCAGCCAAAGGAATAATACCATTTTCTAACCACACTGATCCTTAAAAGGGATTTAATCTCTGTACCAAAGTTTTCATTGAGCCTCATGTTCTCATTTTTCCAGTACTGAAGATAGAAGATTTCTCAATCTAAACAAGCAAACTTATGATTGTATGTGGGCTTTCAAACTCAGTTACTTAGGCCAAGACTTGCACATTCTGCAGGTGCTGTTCTGGGTGTTGTCTGAGTACCCTCGCTAGGAATATGACATACCAAGTCACACAGTAGACAAATCAAAACAGTAGCCATCCACCCTTGTACTTTCGAAATCCATTGCTAAAAGAGCATTTCAGCATATCCAGTTTTCATGTCATCAAGATGGTAGAGCTTCCTGATCTCTTTTAAGCAGGATTGAGAAGTATATATATATGTCTCTTGTCTTATACTTAGACTGTAGGCTCCCTAAGGGAGGAACTGTCTTTTCATTTTGCATTTGTACAGCACCTAGCACAATGGGGTTCTGGTCCATGATTGGAGCTCCTAGGCACTACTGTGATAATAAATAAATTCTATTAAGTAAAGAACTATGTCCATGATCATTATCCCATGACTTCAGTTTTACTCATCTTTAAATCTCAGCTATGTCTAATTTTCTCCAGTATCCACCATGCTCATAATATAGTAATTCTGCCATCATTTAATACGCAAAGTAATTCCCAGCTAGTGAAATGAAACCAAAAGAACAAGCCTAACTCATGAACAATTTGACACTTGGAGGGTGAAGTTAGAGACCACTTAGTGGACACAGGGTTTGTGTTTTATTTCTGTTTCTTTTTTTCAAATTTGAATTCTCCTCTAATACTGGTCAAGGGAATTTCTTTCTTCCCAGGAAATATTGTATTATATCCTTTCCCCTTCCCTCTGCATACTACTGGAGAAGAAGGTTCAAGAGCACAGGTATTAAAACCAAGAATCTCATACTGTTGAGATATCCTCATATGGTTAAAACCTGTAAGCATTAGGTTTACTGTTAATCAGACCTCAACCATTAACCCTGGCGGCCAGCTGGTTGGAGGGACCCCAGCCCTTGCCACACCATGCCAGCCTACCGGAGTGACCTTGGTTAATGGTTAAATGATGTAATTTTAATCGTTTAACCAGTTAACATTTTTAACCAATATTTACATCCCTAACTGAAAACTAAATTTCTCTGGGAATGGATTAATAGAAATCCTCCTTCATCCTACAGGTGGGGTAAATTACATGAAAAAAATCACATGAAAATGATGGAAAAAATTGTTTCCTATTTTGAAATTGACCAGCTCACATCTTATTTTTCAGTAGTGGGGAAAAAAAGGAAGCTTCTAATCAAATAAATATCTCAGGCTTTCCTGTTTATTACAAGTCCTGGCAATATCTATGGCAAACAACCAGCACAATTATTGCAGGAGAACATGTTTCCAGAAGACAGACAAGGAACATCTATAACTATTCACATTTTAGTCATTCAGAATGGTTCCATCTTATCCTCTTTCCAACTTATCAACCAGGACTGGGCACGGCTGTTATTTTACCCCCTTCCAAGTACTGAGTTCTGCTCTTAATGTCAGAAGTAAGTGCCAATCTGTTTCTTGCAAGAAAGTCGGGAGACTACATAAGAACATTTCTGATTACACTGAATTATTATTCAGATGTGATCATCTCTGTAAGAGCTTTGCCTTTCACATACACATCTCAAGGTCATCATTTTTCTCCTCTGGGAGTCTGGACAAATAAACTAGCTTTCTGTTGTATTAATAGGCACGCTTCTGTTCAAACAAAGGCTTCCAGATGATTCAACATTACACAAGCAGCAGCTGATGATCCTCATTACACTTCACACAAATATTTTCACTTTGGAGGAACCATAGAATAGAACTGTGTTTAGAATATTTACCTAACATATTGGTTGCTTAGTAACACACAGAAATGTTAGAACTGTAACAAACGACTACAGAGTGAAGACTGCATTTGAAGGGAATGACTATTAAAAATTAAATGGAACCATCATTATGCCGCCCAATGGATTTTAAGAGCAGTAACAAACACTATGAAGCACAGAAAGTAAAATTTGCAAATGTGCTTTGCAGTTTTGAAAATGAGGAAGTATTTTTTTGTTTCAAATCCTATGTCCCACCAGACACAATATTTAGCATTTAGGGATACTTCCACTGCATGCATCTGACGAAGTGGGTATTAGCCCACGAAAGCTTATGCTCTAAAAATTTTTTAGTTAGTCTTTAAGGTGCCACAGGACTCTTTGTCACTTCTGCAATTCCAGACTAACACGGCTACCCCTCTGATTCTTAATATTTAGGTTGCTCATCTAAAGTTTTCTCACCTGTTACCAATAACCTTTGCAGTCATTACACTAAAATATACTGTATTTTAAACTAGACAGATTCACTGTGATATATACCAGTATATATCTGTCAAATGGTATTTTCCTTTTTTCCAATCGACCCCTTTCTTACCATTAACACAGCCTATAATCACCTATGATGGGAACAAAGAAGAGTGGCAAACTATTCAGATTACAGAAACTGACTGAAGAAAATACCTGATTGAAAAGCTCTAACTACAAATTTTTCCCTTTATTTCCTAAGAGCTTTTTTTCTTAAGCACATGAGGATTATTGAGAAATTCACATATTTAGGTCTTTCAACAGTTAAGTAATAACTGACTGGGTGATATGGACCTCAAATAAACCTAAACTGGTTACTGCACAAGGATCCTGTATCTTTCATGCACTCCTCAAATGGTACTCCCACTGGAGTCAATTTACCCACATACTGAGACGTAATTTCCCTCACTGATTGACACATATGAGTACTGATTGTAGAAATGATTGTAGAACTGGGTTTTCAAATACAAGTAAAGGCTTACAATATAGGGCCTGATCCAAAACCCCTGAAGTCAATGTGAATGTTTCCACTGACTTCAGTAGGCTTTGCTTCCAGCTAACAGCGTATGAACACTTTACTGAGGGCTGGTTTACACTGATTTCACACCCCTGAGTGAAAAAGTTTCAGTGCTGTAAAGTACCAGGGTTGACAAGCCCTAAATAAAGAGAGCATTCAGAAGCTCTTCCCTCCTCCCTCGCCCGCCCCCTCCCCCATTAAGCTCTTTTTGTACTTTTAGGTTAATGGCCACATCAATGTAGTTTGCCACATTACAGTGTTACTGTAACAACTGTTTTCAATGTGATTAACATTGTTATCAGTTACAAAACCTGCACCAGTTTGAAAATCTACACTGGTTTGTACATAACCACGTTGCCCAATAAATTGGACATGCAACACTATTAATGTCCTAAATTGTGATATCTGAACTTGAAATGCTGCATAAATACCTCCAATTCACAGTTGCCTTGAAGGCTTCGGTGTGTTTCTCTGACTGAAGCAGTCCTCAGACAATAAATTAGATTGTGATTGGGAATCTAATGTGCCAGAGCATTCTCTCACCCTTTGTTTTCCCTGAAGTGCAAAACAGAGATTTTTCCCCCTTTGCCATACAATGCACTAATTATCCCTGAGCTCTCATGTATCAAATGTTTGTTCTGTTTGGTAGACTGCAGTAGCAATGCAGACTTTTTCTAAGCAGACATCACCTAAATCCTGCCTTTTCTATATAGCAAAAAAGGTCAGGAAATTCTGTCTGCCCAGTAGACAGGGTTTACTGCTGCTATTTAATACCATGAGGTCAAAATTAATCCCTGATGTTATTTCACTGAAGTTAACAGAGTGTTACATCATTGATAAATTTGGCCCATGCTGTCAAAAGGTCTACGAACTTGGAAAACTGCCTTTAAAAGATTAGCCTTTTAAAGTTGAAAAGGGACACTATCTGGTAAATTAACTTAGTGGTAACAAGTCTAATATTAGAAATTTACTAAAGGTTTGAACAGATCAAATCCTTTGAAAATTCATAGTAGACACTGTGCATGTACATTCAAATATTTTATAGTACAATTACACACTGCCTATACAATTACACTGTAAAAGAACTACAGGATAATTTGATATAGCTCTGTTTACAGTACCTCTCATGACATTTCACATTACAGAAGCAAAACGATCAATAAAACCAGGAATGTTAATCATCTGAAACAGAAAAGTGTTGACTAAAGAAAAAGATTTTCATTTGTGAACTAAACTGCCTCATTGATTCAGCATTTGTATTATCTTCCTGTAAAAGCAGGTTTCAAAGCATTAGCACACATGATACAGATATCAGATGTCTAAGCCTCAAATATGTAGTCAGCTGCAGGTTCCAATTAGATTATCTGCATAGATGCATCTTTTCCTTCTAACAAATCTGAGACTAACTCAATCAGGTCTTAATCAGGCAAAACTCCACTGACTTCATATTGAAGTAACTGACATAGGAGACTAATCTATTGATCCAGGCATTTCTAGTGAGCCTCACTGCCATTGCATAAACATTTAAAAAAGTTTGCATAAGAGAAATAAAGTTTCATAAAGAACTTTGAAATCATAGGAAACAAGTGTAGCAAGAAAAGGAGAATCAGAGATGGCTGCTGTAACTTTTTAAGCAGCCATCTCTGATGAAACACAAGTAGAATTCAACTCTCTTTTCCTGAGTGATCTCGAAGTCTAATTCCTAAATGGTTTAGTGGGTATTTAATAATGCTTCTCCAAATCTGTCATTCAACTTTAAACTGTCACAGCTCAGTTACAAATGTTTACTTTGTGAATATCATCCATTCCAGTAAAAATTAACATTGAAAATCTGGTATAATTTTGTTATCCCAACACTGAACAGCAGATTTCTTTGTCTTGAGAAGCCAAACACAGAACTGTTACTATTTAATTTTAACTCAAACATCCTCGGGCTCTCAATAAAGAAGTTCTGTCCTGCAGGGGAAAAAACTCTGCAATGTGGCAGGCTAGAGTAATAGAATATTCCTGTTGCTATCAGAGAACTGGAAAAAGGGCTAACGAAGAAGCTCGAAACTCACTTCTTAGTTTTACCATCCAATGCTGACAGCCAGGAAAGAGCTGAAGAGCCAATCACTAATGTCAAGTTTGTTTGGTTTTAATTACATTTTTAGTGAGCCCAGTGTTGGTCAGATAGTCATGGAGACTCATATCTTGTATTGATCCAGGAATTTCTAATCAGCCCATCACCATGTTATCTAATTGCTTCTGCTTATCCACTGAACAGGAACAGCACAGGCTCCCCTTCTTCCTCCTCCATTGTCCAAGTTATAAAAGACCAGGTCTTTGCCATATATCAAATCAGAGTGGTAGCATTTTACATGCACTTTACAATGTCGTAAGTGCAGGGTGATTGAAAGTCATGCCCACCATTTTTAGGGACAAGAGCCTCCCTCAGCCTCAGTGTCCTTAGCCTTGCTGCTAAACGCGGCATGAATGGTATCAGATAAGCTAGTATCAGCTCCAATGGTGGTTTAATGATGAGAACCTCCGTCAACTGGGAATTAGTTCACGATCTTATTTCGTGAGGAGCACCTGAGAGTTGTCAGAGGGCAATAACTTTTGGTCAGTGCCATATTGAGCTGGATATGAAAGGCTGTGTGTTTCATTAGCCTCCTAATTCTTTGTTCCAGTTTCTGTCTTATGCACAGTTCCACTGCCAAATGAATTTTTGCTGCAGTCATACTAGTGACCAGCCATCTGAACTTACTGTCTGTCAGTGAGAATGAGAGTTTGACCTCACAGTCTGAGACATAAGTTTCCAATCTTCATCATGCCACTAAGCTGTCAATTTTGGCAGCATGTGAGTGGTCAAGAAAATAAACACCCCATTCTTTTATTAGCAACATATGGCTGTATTTTGACTAGAAAGTCAACACTAAATAAACCCATCTCAGTGGAATTTTCAGAAACTAATCTCTTTCCTCCATGGTAGCTCATTGGTATTCCCTATTTCCCTTGTCTACTAGAGAATCAAACAGCAATTACATATACAGTTACATTAAAAAGGGGTACTGCAGAACAAGCCAAGAGATTCAAGTTTTAAATGGTGAAGGCTTCTTTCAGCTATAGAAAATTAATACATTCAATAACAATATTACGAGTATTGGATAGCATAAGCATTGTATGATTGTAACTTCTTCAGGGTAAGTCCCATCTCTTTGCTATACAGTTGTATACTATCCAGTATGATTCACAGAGTTTAAGGAAAGAAGGGACTATCCAGTGAATCTGACCTCCTGCATATAGCAGGTCATTACATTTCAACCAGTTACCCCTGTACTGAGCCCAATAACTTGTGTCTTACCACAGCATATCTTCCTGAAAGGCATCCAGTCTTGATTTTAAGACAACAATAGTATTGGGACCCTCTGGAAGTTATCACAAAACAAAGGGCCTGACGTTTGGATTTGGCTCTGAACTTTCCTCAAGTTTGAGGATGTTTTTTCTTGGTACACCATAAAGATGGAGCCAGCTACTCATTTCAGACCCAGATATGAACACCATTAAAATCCAGATCTGTGGTTGTAATCTGAACCTTTCTTTGTAAACACACACTCTCTCAGGCCTCTCTGTTCCATGCAGAATATAGAGCTTTCACCATTGCATTCCATCTTTGCCCATCTCCTGCTGCAGTCTTAGCTTCCTTCCCTGGAATTTTGATAGCTTTCAGTTCTGCTTTTATTGTGCATTTCCATGCTGTCCTGTGGCAACCTGAGCCTGAGAAGGAGCCAGAATTTACCAATGTACATTGCCAAAGAGCCACAGTAATACCTCAGCAGCCTCCGATAAGCCCTCTCCCACCCCGCACGCACCATCAGCCCCACCAATCAGCGCCTCTCCTTCCCATCAGCTGTTTCATGGCGTGCAGGAAGCTCTGGATGATGGGGGAGGAGCGAGAGCACTGCAGGCTCAGGAGAAGGGGTGGGAAGGGATGGAGTGGGGGCAGGGCCTGTGGCAGAGCCAGGGGT
Organism: Dermatemys mawii; assembly: GCA_007922305.1. Taxonomy (NCBI): domain Eukaryota; kingdom Metazoa; phylum Chordata; order Testudines; family Dermatemydidae; genus Dermatemys; species Dermatemys mawii. The sequence goes on from ML677358.1 coordinate 7,256,062, forward strand.
TGAGCAGTGAGCACCCCACCCTCCGGGACATTGGAAAGTTGGAGCCTGCAGCTCCACCCCCAGAGTCAGTGCCTATATAAGAAGCTGCATATTAACTTCTGAAGAGCCACATGTGGCTCCAGAGCCACAGGTTGGCCACCCCGTCCTATGGGTTCCATTCCAATGCTTGTCTTGTTATGTTATTCTGGTATTTCCTCCATGCATGTCTAACCAGTTCCATTTTTATTCTGTAACTCCCTCTACTACTGGTTTCTGATTGGTCCTCTCCCAGAGTTCTTTGTGATTTTTTTCTGCCCATCTGATACTGAGGATTTGTCTAAGGCAGCTGTTTCTGAAAACAGGTTAGTTAGGTAGGTCAAAAGAAGTCTTCTAGTTTCAGCTCCATATAGTAAGAATGACTCAGCAATGCTGTTAAATATTCAAATTTTAGTTGGGAGGGCAAGATTTCTGGTTCTCCAGATCAGCTTTAGGATTCCAAAGGAATGTCTGGTTTTTGCTATTCCAGCTTTAATATCTTTGTCTGTTCTGCCTGTTGTATTCTCAATGCTGCCAAGATAGGTGCAATATCAGATCACATATATGCCCATCCCAGAAAGTATTAAATTGATGTCTCTTGTTGTGTGTTGAATCTCATGGTTTTAGTTTTATCTGCGTTCTCAGTCTTTGTAAACACTAATTATTATTTGTTAAAGGTATGTTTTAGTGGGATATCAGGAAAAGTTCCTAAAGATGATATCCATTAGGATGCAGAATTGATTCTCTATGGCTTGAGATAACTGTAATCAGACTTCGCAAAGCACTAGCAAATAGTCCGTTGACAAGATGATCCAATGAGCCATTTCAAATTCTGAGTTCTACAATTCTGACAGAATTAGTTTCCCAGTGACTATCATATCAAATTAAAGGTTCTGGGATTAGTTCCTAAAGCTGTCAATGGAGGAGTCCCAGTTATATCATAGACCACCTCTCTCTCTTTCTTTGTGACCAAGAACTTCCTTGCCAATGGAGCTATTGCGAAATGATGAATTATCAACTATACATGAGCAAGACTTGTGAGAGCTGTCTCATTGGCTGGCCCACAGTTTTTGAACTCCCTCCTGCAAGGAATTAGAATGACGAGTCTTACCTCCTTCAAGACAAAGTGACCTTGGCATAATAACAAACATACACTTCTTTATACATCACAATGCAAAGGGGAGAAATCAGGCAGACAGGCTGCTTTTATCATTTTGGTTATATGTAGACATCATAGAGATAGGTGCATTATAAACACTGTGGTAGATGAATTTCTTTTTGAAAAAATAAGAATTTACTGTAAGGACTTTTTATTTTATTCTTTAAACCCTTCTTTGTTTGGCAATCATTAAAACAATGAACAGTCAAAGACTTCCAAGGTATCTTTGTTCTAACAGGACAGTCTAAAAGTTAATCGAGTAGAACCTTGGAGGAAGGAAATACATGTGCTCCACATTACTGGAAAGCACAAACCCCCAAGAGCTTTTCAAGGATAGTCCCCAATCTATTTTTGTGATTCATGAGCTGGCTTGAAGGAAGAACTATTTATTCTTGGGTTTAAAGGCAGATTGCTGTTTCCAAGGTGCACATGAGGTTACTCATTTTGAGGCTAACTATTACTTTACAATGGGTCTTTTCTTTTTGCACTTCAATAAAGACCTTCACTGAAGGGTTTGGTTTAACATTACACAGGGATAGCCTTCTGGCACACGGGCCTCTTCCCCAGTGAACATCAAAGTACTCTTGCAATCAATATAATCCCAGCTCCGGTGGGAACTGGGGGCCTCCTGCAGCTGTAGTGTCCATAGGTATCCATGGCCATTCCTGACATGTTAGCAGGAGAACAGTACATCATAGGAAGTTTGAAGCTTAACACATCCACCTGCATCCTCTAAAGGCTCAGTTCTAATTATCATCATTATCAGTGGTACTGTAGTGTCTAGAAATCTCAATTATCCCACTCTGCCAGGCACTGTACAAATACAGGAGAAAAGACATAGCCTGCCCAACCTACAGTGAGCCTACACTTCCTGGCACATAAGAAATCAGTGCAATTGTGAAATGATAGGCTTTTTGGGATAGGGACAGTGTCAATCAACACGTTTGTACAGTCCCTACCACAATGAGTTCCTGATTCTACACAGAAGCCCTGGGGGTACTAAGAGTGTTCAGAGACTACGGCAATAAAGTCAAATATTAATTCTGTGGAACAGCTAAAGTATGAGAAATGGCCTACTGTCTTGAAAAAGAGGAGAATTTAGTCCAAAGACATGTTGGAAAGGGAAGGTCGGAGTGAGAAGTCATTTGTCTTCATCAGATATTTCTACATTACCCTGCTGCAAATGTTTCTATGCACTTTCTGACTACGTTGGAAATTTCTACTTTAGACATATTTGGGGTACACTTTGGTTCAGAAAAACATGGTTCTATAATAGAGTAAAAGCCCCACTAACTATATTTTATGTAACTTTGTCTTTTTTTAAAAAAAGTACCATATGTAAAGAACATTAATAGGAAGATCAAATCCAATCTCCTTTTAACCTCAAAAATGTTGTATCTGGCAGTCAAAATGCAGGACATTTGTTCTTAATTTAACACTGTATGCAAAGTTTTGGTCACATCAAAGTCTATCCAAAATATTTGTCAGAATATATTACCCCAATTGATTAATTAATTAAAAACAGAATACAAAGCCAAAGCGTACAGATCACGCTGTGTCTTCAATAACTATAGAATAAATGGTGTCTGTGACACAAACTCCACGGTAGAAACCTACACACTGTTTCTTTGGAGCTAGCCAATGTTTTCCTAAAATCCTGTTGCAGTCTCTTTTTAGTCGAGTTCACCATTTGTTGACCTTTCTGCTGTCAGTCTTAATGCCACTTCCTCATTCTTCCCTGAAGAAAAGTCTGCTGTTTCTCATGTTTTTATGATAACTGTTCCCCACATCTTTTTAATTCTGACATCCATCTTGGGCTGGATTTCATATGGAGCCAGGCACAGTTAAGGGAGAACCCATGATCAGATACTTGCAGCTAGTACTGAAAATGTGTTGCCAGAGATATACCAGTGGCACGGACACATGGTGCTGGTCTTCGGATTCTTTATAAATGTTGAAGAAAGATAAAAGTTCTTAAAGAAATTTCTAACACAAAATTGTTGCAGCAATCACCTTAACAGAGTAACAGCATGAACCAGCATGAAGATGCCAAGTAGAAATTTTCATGGGCGAGTGTGCCATCAGCTTCAGCAGAATATACAATCTACCTTGTTGCAGCAAAGATAACCTTCCAAACGGGAACCTAATGTGAATCCACACAGTGTTGTCTTCCTAAGTCTGCAGGCAGGCAGCTCCAATGCCTTTGCTGCTACCGCTCAAGATAGTAGGTCCTTCACACTGATCTTTAGTTGTGGATTTTGTTCCCTAGCTATTAACTATCTTGGTGTAAGGGGATATGGGTGCTTGGATGTGTGGTTGGGCGAAGAAGGAGATTGATGAGAAGTTAGACTAGAGAAATGTAGTAGTGGGGGAATCTGGAGCAGAGGAAGAAGAGACTGAAACTTAAGGGAAGAGACAAAATGCAAGACGGAGAAGAGGGAAATAGAGAAAAGAAAAAGAGGACAAACACTGACAGAGGAAAAGATGCACCACAGCCTATAATACAACAGCACAGAAAACAAAATGGGGTGAATCCCAGAATGACAAGAAATAAGTTAGAAATACATGATATATAGAAAGCTGGCTGACACTAAAATATGTTATTGTTAAATGATAAGGGGCATTCTTTGGGGACATGAGAGTATGAGTATTTTTCACCAAGCTAGTAGACAGCAATTATTGCTCCCATACCTGTGACTCTGACTCTATGTTGATCCGGTAAGCTTGTGCTTTTCCATCTTCTAGAACATTAGGAGACCAAGTCTTGGTTTCAGCCCTGAAATAGGGAATTAAACAAGAAAATTAAAGAGAGAAGTTCAACGAAGAAATGTTTTCACTGGAGGTAATCGAATGCTATTCTAAAGCACAGCAGAGTTTATATGAACATCCCTCAGCAAGAGGTTTGTACCATTTGCTCCCTAAGTTCCTCTTGATCCTTTCCACACCATGTGCCTGATAAAGATGACATAATGCTGCAGTTTCTGTGCACAAATGTATCTTTAGCCATGCAAAGCAAGAGTGCTGGAGCCGGCAAATGTCACTGTTCAAAGATTTTCCATGGGCCTGAACACTTTTTCCACGGAGGTGTCCCAGTGTACTGTAGGGATTAGCTCACTGACATTTCTTTTCAGTTCAATGAACTGAGCACGTAGGACCTGCTTTCTGTGTTTGCTGCATTTGTTGGAAAAGCCCCTTGTTCTTCTCTCTACAGCAGAGAATTGAATGGGCGTGCACAGGGTCTAGCATATGTATTCATATGTTTCACTGGCCTTTCTGAGTCCAAAGAGGGCCTCTTAAGGGGGCTGAAAATTTTCAAAGACACCAGAAAAACACCTTAAATGGCGTGAGAAGACCAGGGCCAGGATTTTCAAAAGCACTGAAGTCCCATTTTCAAAAGAGAGGAAGGAATGAATCCTTTGACTTTCAGTGATATTTAAGAGCCTAAGTGCCTATGTCACTTTTGAAAATGGGACTTAGCAGTAGGGTGACCAGAAGTCCCGATTTCATAGGGACAGTCACGACTTTTGGGTCTTTTTCTTATATAGGCTCCTATTACCCCCCACCCCATCCCAGTTTTTCATATTTACTGTCTGGTCACCCTAATTAGCAGCTTTTGAAAATCTTGGCCCTGGTCTTCTCACGCCATTTCAATTTCTTGACCGAATACTAGGATCTCCTATTTGATTTTTTTTTTTTTTTTTTTTTTTTTTTTTTAAAAAAAAAGAACATTGTATCTACTGTGTTATTTACATGACACCCCACTCCTGAATCACTGACGTGTCTAAGTGCCTCCCAAATATTTACCTTTGTGACACTCCTGAGGTAGGATAATATCCCCATTTGATAGATGGGGAACTGAGGCTTGGGGAGATCCAGTGATTTGCCAACATTACAGATATCCCAGGTACAAGGCAAATGGCTTAACTACAAGGCCATTCTTCCTCACTGCTAAACCTATCAATGCAAAGGAACCTATGGTTGCTATTTCTAACATGCAATTCAGAGCATTGTAGACTATTTGTTAATAATACGATCAGATCAATATAGCTGTTGTGAACACATAATGCTGGAAAAACATTATTTCAATTAAAAAAAACTGCCTTACAGTGTGGGTGCTGGAGTTTGTCTAACTAACAGAATAGCAATCTTTTGCATTTTTAGTGCACATTTCCTCCAAGAATAGCTAACAGCCAGACTTAGGGGCCATTACACAGCAGGGGATCATCAGAGTACAAAGCTGGAGTGGGAGCCAAGCACAGGCACTTTTATTTTTCCCCATGGGTGCTCTACCCCATGACCCCAGCCCACTCCTCCTCTTCCACTGAGGCCCCACCCTTGCTCCACCTCTTCCTGCCATTGCACCGTCCCCACCCCACAGGGCCCCACCTTTCTCTGCCTCTTCCCACCCCTCCTTTTACACCTCCCACTGCTCACTGCCCGCCCCCAAGCATCTCCCCCTAGCTGCCAAAGAGCTGATTGGTGGCGCCCGGAACAACTATGGCTGGGGAGCTGAGCACCCACTAATTTTTAATCTGGGTACTTGAGCTCCGGAGCACCCATGGATTTGATACCTATGTGGCCAAGTACCTGGTCCGCAAATTTCGCTCTTTCTGAGGGAATTTCCTTGAGAGGGGATGATAGGATCCAAAGATTTCATTTTGCCCCACTCATTTTAACTTAAAGCAATCTGTTGCCTGGGTTTGCCTCTCTTTCATATATCCTCTTCATGTGCTTTATTCATGCAACACAGAACTTTCTGTTTAACCTCAGGAGTCACATGCAGATCATTTTTGGAAAATGTGACAAGTTTGTTTAATCTAATATGTGTAGCTTATTTGCTGCAGCCAACAATCCCTTTGCTGGACTCTGCCCGCAATTTGCCACACACCACAGCTGAATTTCATTTAATTATTTGCAGCATCTCAGTTTGGAAAACAAGAAAGGCATGGTTTTATCCTAGGAATCTCTGACTTGAATTCTCCCCTACTTCCTGACCTTTTCTAGAGCCATTCCACTCATCAACCTCTGCAAAATAAGGGTCTGATCCAAAGCCCAATGAAGTCAGTGCAAAGACTCCCACAGACATCACAGACTTTGAACACGCCCAAAAGCTCCATGCTTTTATTTTTCCACATTGTTTGCTGCCTCTGAGTCTAGTTTTTGCCACACAGGGACACTTATTATTTTTCATAGCTCTAATATAACTACCTCTATTATAATGACTAGATGCTGGGGAGAGGAACCCCCCTTGCAACTCAAGTCTTTCACTAGAAATGTATTTCTATTCAGCATTCCTTGTCCTAGGGGTGGCTGATCCTCCCAGGAATCTAGGGGCTACACTACCCGCTAGATCGGCAGGTAGTGTTTGATGTATCTGGGATCTATTTATCGTGTCTTGCCTAGACACGATAAATCGATCCCTAAAAGCATTCCTGTCGACTCCGGAACTCCAGCTCCGCAAGAGAAGTAAGTGAAGTTGGTGGGGGAGCCACCGCTTGTCAACCCACCGCTGTGGGGACGGACAGGTAAGTCGAACTAAGGTACTTCGACTTCAGCTACGTCAATAGCGTAGCTGAAATTGCATACCTTAGTTTGAACCCCCCCACAAGTGTAGCCCAGGCCTTATTAGCATTCCTAACACTCGTAGCTTGATCTTTACCGTAATCTACTGTTGTATGTTTGCTGCTCCCACTCTGAGCATTTTGAGGTGTCAGAACATGAAAATGTCTAGCTACTTTGGTTGAGGGTGTGGTGTGGGGAAAGGAACTTAGTAATTTCAACTCCTCCCCCTCCCGCATTAAATTAGTTTGACATTTGTTCAGATGGGAAACCAGACAGTTATGAACTTCCTGCTCTGATCTGCTTTGGAGACCAAATTCCATTGAAGAAGTATCCCTAAGATTGCAATAAATCCAGCAAATAAAAGAGGAAGGATTCATAAAGTGATTTCAGTTCTGAAAGATAAAGTGATAAGCAATAGGATGTTCTCTCTGCCTTAAGCTGCCTAAGGGATATAGTCATTGCTAACTGCCGAACTGTGATTTCTCAGTTCTCCCCCTGTCAGAAACAAAGAGATCCTGTTGTGTGTACCAGGAAAACTGGGATTAAGTTTTCCAAAACCATTCAAGGTTTCTTTTTAGATGTATCATGAGAGATAGGGTTGGAATTCAGTCCACAGGTTCATGCATGAAATCCTATCTGTGGCTGGAGCTTTTTTAAAAAAGGCAAACTTGAGACTTCTTCTCCATATCAACATTCCTGGCCCAGAAGAAAAATGCATTTCTGATTTCAGCAGCATCAGAGTTGGGCCCAAACAGAAGATGATTCTGGTTTTAGCACTTCTACCAAACTACTATATAAAAGGGGCAGCACTGGGCCAAATTCTGATATCAGTGACACCAACAGAGTTACTCTGTATTTACACAGCATAACAGAATTCAGGCTTTTGCCCAGTGTCTGTAAGGAGATGCTGTAGAGCAGAACTAACTGAAAAAAAACACACCAAATAAAAATGTGAAATGTGGAAAATGTTGACCTGTAGAGACAATAAGTCACCCTCAGACGTACCTGAAACCCCACAGAAATGCCCGACTCCAGGCTACTTCCATTCTGCTCTAGGGCCTGCGTGTGTCTGGCCTGTCTACAGTGATTGGGGGAAGGGACATAAACAGCCTTTATTCCTTTGCATAATCTGCATAAGGGCCAGGCCAAAGTTGAAGGGATGCTCCCACTGAGACTCCATAGAGGCACATAGAGCCACAGCAAGGGGAGGTCTGTAGCCCCAATGCCACTCTGCACCTGCCCACTGAATGAGGCCAGCAGCATGCAGAGGGGAGTAAACTGCACCCCGTGAAGAGGTAATTCTAACAGACCTATTTCCTCTATTCCCCTAGAGCAGTGGAGAGCTCAGGAAGGAATCTTAGGGTCAGTGCAACTCCATGCCACCCCCAAAGCAGGGCTGTGCCTTGAAGCACAATTGAGCCCTTGCTGTATATAATAAAAAAATTAAAAATAAAAAAAATCAGACTTTTCTAATGTAGTGTAGGGGACAGATCAGGCCTCTCACTTGTCTGTGTCAAGTAGGCTGCTTAATTCACAGCTCAGGGGCAGGCAAAGTGTTTTCAGATGTGCTGTATTATGTTGAAAGGATTTAAAGGCAGGTATGCGGAAGTCAATTCCTTGTATCAACAATGCCGTACTTTAATTGAATGTCTTCTGCAACTACACTTACATGCATTCTGCCATGCATTCAATATATAGTTCTGTGGGAACAGAGCTATTGACAAGACATTATTAAAAAGGTAGAAGAAACCGTAGTCACCCTTTATCCTGCATTATTAATTTTTTGTCTAGTTTACTCACTGTCATTTTAGAAAAACTGCTTGCATGCAGTCATATATTTACCAAAAGCTTTTTCACCTGGCAACAATCTGGAAGTCTTGTTCTCTTCATTTGCAGAATTGCTTTAAAGTCATGGGAATTCCCAGATCATACTGTTTTTCTAATTCCTCCATCCCCTTGCAAACGAAATCTTAACCTGTGGGGAAAGGGCCATGGACAGCCTTGGAAGCTGAAGTTCTTTGTTTAACAACAGAACAGGTGTGACCATGAGTAGCAGCTGTGCAAGCTTCCCAACACAACCATACCACTGCGCCCCGTCCCTGGCCCTGGATTTAGGGGTGAGGGATTAGTTCAGTGTACATGCTCATCAAGACTTTTGCATCTCCAATCAGACGACAAGTAAACAGAGTGTGGGTTTTATTATATGGACACTGCTCCACTAGGAACTGGACTGAAACCACTAGCTGCTACAGCTAGTGCTCATAATCCCCAGGGGTAATTTCCCCTAGATAACTACAGAATCTTGGTTCAGTTACTACAAAGCCACACAGGGCTACCCTCTATCTCAGCAATAGAGTTAAAACATCACACAACCAGATAAATATGGATGGGAACTGGTAGGAGAAAAAAATTATGGACTATTCTCTAGGAGTCCTGGGCTGTTCAGAAGTTAGATGATTCCTTCCCTGAGGTGAGTTAATTTTAAGGAGTCCAGTTCAGCAAAGCACTTAAGCATGTGCATAACTCTAGACATCTGCTTAAAGTTATGTTCATGTTTAAACTCTCCCCTACTTATCAAAGCACTTAAGTGTATACTTTGGGCATGGCTACACTGGAAACTTCAAAGCGAATGTGGTTGTGTGCAAGCTCTGGGAGAGAGCTCTCCCAGCGCTCCTGGTAATCCACCTCCATGAGGGGATTAGCTCAGAGTGCTCGGAGCCTGTCCACACTAGTGCTTTAAGGCACTCAGACTTGCTACGCTCAGGGAGGTGATTTTTCACCCCCCACCTCTCAATCCAGCAAGTTAGAGCGCTATGAAATGTCTGTGTAACCAAGCTCTTAAAGTAAAGCACATAGTCCTGTCTGTTTTCCAGGGAACACAGAGTAGCTGGAGCTTCACGGATTCATAAGAAAGTTCCTGGGACCTGGGAAGTACAGAACTCTTGGAGCACATTCATGAAACTGGCCTTTTACAGAGCACTTCATCAACTTTCTGTGGAGCTGGAGAGTTTCACTTCCTCCTCTCTTCCTTCCCCCAGCTAAACTGGTATGTTGCCTTCTGGGCTTTCCACAGCCAAGGCGGCTGTGGATATTTTTTGCTAGATCAGACCCTGAGGAGTCCCAAAGGGGAAGCTGTGATTCACCTTTTTTCAGTGGCACATTTACTGGAAACTTGGGACCGTCACATATAGTAATATTTCCCAAATCCCAGCAATATTACTGCATGATTTCCAGCAACTGTACCTCCAGGGAGCCTTATTCGACTTTTATAGTACTGGAAAAAGTCAGAATGCCAAAGGAAATTGACCATGCAAAGTTCTGGAGAGTTTTAGGGGTAAATTTCCAGAAGGGCCATTACCAGGACACCTTTTGTGAGCACACAGTGCCTGTTCGTTTGAGGTAAAATTCATTCTACACAGAGAACCAGCAAGGCCTCTCAAACCTGCCATAAGTGGAACTTAAATGGTGCATAAGCCTCATGCTGGCCCTTTGCACTGGAGTGAATTATATTCTTTGGTAGGACTACATGTGTGAATATGGCTCTTGATCTTTGCACAAGGCTCCAGTTGACATTAATGGGAGTTCAATGCCATGGCAGAATTTGGCATTTTATGATTTTTAACCCCAACTTTAACCTTTGGTTACACATCTAAAAGGGACTGTAAAAAATGGCACTACTGGGTTCCATGTATATTCTCTCCCTAGTACATCATATCAAGTCTGCTCTGAGTGCAAGTAAAATGTTGGAATTCCTAACTCCTGAAAACAAATCCTGGCTCTGAAATTCAAGTGGGATCATTCTGCATTGGGAGCTCAGTTAGCTATTCTGATGATGATGTAGGAGGCAGAATGGAATTTACTCTCCCATTGCTGTTGGTTTTGGAGGGCAAACAAAGGCAAAAACCAGTAAACATTTATTTTTGTCTCTGAAGTAGGCATATTAGAATGAGAGGTTTTGGTAAGTGGCATTTTAGCAAAGTTACTTTTTAAACTAATGCAATTCAGTTCAGGAGAGTACAGAAAAATCAATTAAAGATGCATGTGGTACATTTGTCCACCTGTTCCACCTTTGGGACACAGAAGGCCCACGATCTCAGGAAAAATGGATACTTGAGATAACAGTCTTTGTGTATGATTACACTGCAAAGTAACCATTACCAGCTATTTTAGACTGAAAGTACCCCACACTGGGTCTCATAGAAGTCAAAATTTGGCAACAGTTTAGGACAGGGGTAGGCAGCTATGGCATGGGTGCCGAAGGCGGCATGTGAGCTGATTCGGGTCCTTGCCACCAGTCCGGGGGCTCTGCCTTTTAATTTAATTTTAAAATGAAGCTTCTTAAACATTTTAAAAAGCTTATTTACTTTACATACAACAATAGTTTAGTTATATATTATAGACTATTAGAGACCTTCTAAAAACGTTAAAATGTTTTACCGGCACACAAAACCTTAAATTAAAGTGAATAAACGAAGACTCGGCACACCACTTCTGAAAGGTTGCCGACCCCGGTTTGGGATTTAGAAAACCCCATTGTGCTCTGTCAATCTGACAAAAAGCAGAAATATAGGAAGTTGAAAGGCAACTTGAAATCTACATAATATGATTAACCAAAGTCTGCCTTTTACAGAAAAAAAAAAGGTTTTTTTTTTAGGCAAGATACCTATTTTCAAGAGTTCACGTTTACAGCAAAATTTATTCTTTGTGATGAGTCCTTGTACTTCTCAGCCTTGCAAACAGTAGATTGTTGGCTATTCTTGCGTACTTTATTATGTGTTTTGTGTTCTAGTTCACAGAATTTTTAGGGCTTGTGCCTTCAACTCATAGTCTTCAATGGGAGTTAAGAGTGTTCAGTCCATTGTGGGATCATCAGATTTATTCAATCAACCCTGGCAACAGCAGAACTCTAGTATTAATAGGCTATAAATAGAAAAGAGCATGAAGGTGTGGCAACATAGTAATTTTTTCTATACTTCAAAACCAATTTTTCCCCATTTTTGTCTATTATAGAATGTCCATGGAGCGCTTCTGCGAGAAAGAACTCTGAGCACAGTGCTGATTAATAAAAATAACCTCTTTTTTAAACAGCTGCCGTAAACCTACCATTTTACTCTCCTTTGGCAATCTCAGGATGATAAATGAGCCATATATTACGCTACTTTGGCTCCAAATTTAACAGGAGGAGGAAAAGATGACATAGAAGCATGTCAGCTGAGTTATAAGATGTCATCCTAAATTCTTCTGCTAAATCTTCATTTACACCCTCACTTACTTTCTCCCATATAAACCAGAAGACATGTGCCATTAGTAGCCTACTAAGCCCACTTGAACTCTTGCCCTTGGATTTGAAAGCCATTAATCATGACCCTCATGTTTGCCCCTTTTTGTAGGTAATTTCTCACACATTACATCAGTAACCACATGTGAATCAGTTATACAAGCTGACTTCATTCGGGGGCTGAGGAATATTTTCCTCTGCTTCATTACTGAACAAATGGGCTACTGTATTACTTTGTTTGCCCCAGCATGGGTGTCCTTGAATGGCCTCACACACCAAAGGCAAAAACGTGCTCTTGATGAAGTCAGAGTTTTGCCATCGACTTCAATGAGAACGGAACCAGGCTCCCACATCATAGATAGATAGGAAGCAGCCTCTTATAAAAGCACAGCATAGTCCTCTAACAGAGCACAGATCAGAGATTAAACACATACCACAGAGGAGTCAGTACAGTACAGAGGCAGACAGCTCCAGCTGGAGCTACAGGAGTCATTGGGCCTCCACAAAGCCTCTATAGCAGTCTCTCTCAATGTTTCTGATACCAGGGACTGGCTTGCTGCCTTCTTCAACAGTGTCTGAGGTATCTAAGGGACCGGCACCAGTCCAAAGACTAATTGTTGAGAAACACTTCTCTATAGCATCATTGAAAAGACTGAAACATCCATTCGTCAATGCACATAGCCAGCCTCACGCTGTCTGGAAGGAAAGCAACACAAAGTCCTTGTGGATGGGTTAGCGCAGGTACTAAAGGAATCTCCTTGCACCCTCTCCCCGTCCTCACAGACCCGTGCGGGAGTGGGCACAAACTTGTCATGAGCTTCCCAGTTATGTCTATGGGAGCATCATCAGGCCTTCAGTATTCAGTTCCAATGCAATTAGGTATCCACTGGTATCACTAGCTTGTCTCCTACTGAAAGAATGCCGCAAATCTTAGGTGACTGTGAAGTGAGCAGATGCCATTTGGAAAAACAAAATTCCCAGTGCTCTGCCTTCTTCTGGCTTTGAAATCTATAAGCAGTCTGGACATTCAGCTAACGGTATCTTCTAGCCACTGCTTCTCCCAGCACTGCTTCTTAGCGTGCTTAGCACAACAAGCCTCAAGCGGCATGAGACCAGGATTCATCACTGAATTTGGTCAGCTGGTTGGACCCATAGCTTCCCTGGGGTGAACCCTGATCCCTGCCCCCCGCCCCAGCACTAAAACAACCAACCACCACCACCTCTTATCTATACTCGATCAAGTCCAAACACCACCATTTTACAACACTACAGAAATCAGCCAGTATCATTACTTTCAAACTTGGGCCCCCAAAGTTAGGCACCTGGACCGGGGTCTGCACCTTGCTAAACATCCTCCACTCTTGCCAAAATCAACTAAGGGCGCTCGGCACCCTGTAGGAAGGCACCTTAAACATTAACCCACTGCACAAAGTGGCCTGATTTTCAGCACACCACCATTCTGTTCAATTTGAGAACCTCTAAAAACAACTCAACACCTCTGACAATAAAGACACTTAGGTGGCCAACCCTGGGAACGCAAGCACTGTTTTTTGGTGAGTATCACCACTAGTCCTGCTTTAAGCAACCCAATTCTCATTCCCGGGACACAGATCTGACAATACTTCAATGCTTCAAAGGAAGGAAGGAAAGAAAGAAGGAAATATCCAGGTTGGGCTTTACTTTGTGTTTTCATTTAAAAACAAAACTGAACGCAAGTTAAAGTCAGGTAGAGTACTCATCCTCCAGTATAAATAATTCAGTATGCGCTGTACGTTAGCACTTGCTATGAAGATTACTGTGTGTAGCATAAACACTGTAAAATAGGAATTTGCTAATAATCTGAAGAGAAACTCTGCTTTGACTTCTTGAGGCTCAGCCAGCGGACTATGAGCATATTTGCATATGAGCATATTTTAATTCCTGGTACTTTTTGTGCTGCTCTACTGAACAGTCAAGCTGGGTAGATATTGCAAAAAAGATTTTATGAATATTCACTCCAATTCCTATACGATTTCACCTTGACTATCGTCACACTCCCTTTGTGACCACTCATCACCAATGGTCATGTGCTCCAATGTAACTGGCACGGATGTTCATGCCTGTGAATTTCAAAATTGCATGTGTGTTTGTATTTGTGCTGGCAGTGTTTATGCAGTTATCCAGTCAGGGAATAGAAAAAATAAATTACAGCTTACCTAACCCATCATAACCAACTCTGCTCTTATGTCAACTACACAGAAAAAACTATTTGCAGTCTATCCATGGGGTCATCTCTTCCCCTTATCAACAGATCTCAGATGATGACGAAAAACCTAGCTTGAGTTGCTCCCTCCAAAATATTGTTTGGGTGCACAGGCTGGGCAGCGCAAGAAAGTTTTTTATTTCCTTTGCTGTACCAACTCTGTGCTGAGTACATTTTCAGTCACTCTGGGTTTTTATACCATGTGCACCACCACAGTAGCTAAGTGCCTTATATCAGGGGTCCTCAAACTTTTCCGGCTGCGGCCCCTTACTGCGGTCCAGCGCCGATTCGCCCCCCCCCCCCAGGGTATGTCCGCCGAAATGCCGCCGCAGAAAGCGGAAGCTTCCGCTTTTCGTAGCGGCATTTTGGTGGGACAAAAATAGCCCACGCGGGAGTTCGGCGTCTCCCGCACGGGATCGGCAGTGGCACTGGAGTCCCGCGCACCCCAGTTTGAAGACCACTGCCTTATATGATCCAGCTTTACAGACCTGCTGCATAACTCACAACTCCCAAAGTCAATGAGGGATGTGGTTGATTAGCACTTCTGAAACACAGACCATTAGTGTTGGTGTCAGCGTGCACAGGGCTGTTAGTCGGGTTTTCTTTCAAAAGATCAGACTTTTTTTTTAATTATTCATCCGGTCCCTGATTTTCCAGCTGAACTTTCCAGTGGGAGTCAAAGGGCATTTGATGAACACAATTTGGAAACAAAAACAATCTTGTTACATATCTGAATAGAGCATAATGACAAGAGTTCAGTGAGAAAAGGGTAATGGATGGAAAGCCCCAAAAGGATGAAAGACGTTCATTGAGAGGTCCTCTACTCTCTTTACATGATGATTAGTCACACGTTCGTAGCTGGATTTGGGTGGTGCCTTATTTGGCAAAATATTTGCAGCACCAAATTCCATAAGTACTCACTCAGCAGATACAAAAGAGCAAGAAAAATAAATAAATAACTCTGCTATCTCAAACATGTTTCACCCACACATCCCCCTCTTTTGTTTTAACTTGTGAGCTAAAAAATAAGCCTTTTTTTTTTTTAAAAAAAAAAGGATTTTTGCTGGCCTGCAAATTACTTTTTAGGTAAGAGAAAACAAAGAAGTGAAAGACGTCAAGGACACAGCTTGGAAAACGTTCACATAATCACTGAGAGAGGAGGGCCTTTGCATAAGAATTCTGCGTCTCAGAAATACATGCAGTACTTGCACAGGAGTAAGAAGAAGTCAACACCCTTTGTCTTTCTAGAATTCAGTTCAAAGCAAATCCTTCAAAGGTTAGATTCTTAGCTGGGGCAGTACAAAGCCAACGAAAAATCCTACAAAAGAGGCTGTCCTCTTGTACTTCCAGCCCTGATCAGAAATGGAAATGGCTCAAATTTCATGGAACACGAGGCCTTGGAAGAACTCCAGATCAATTGGACAGACTCAAGTTATTCTGGATACTTGCCTGGACCATATCCAAACCTTTGATGGTTTACCAATTATGAAGTTAACCTAAGTGTGTCAGTTGACTGCACTGACTGCTATGGAAAGGTCTATTCTCTTGACCCAAACCTGGAGAGAAAATTAAGTATGTAAACAGTAAGAGTGTTTTGGCTCAGGAATGGTCTACAGTTGACAGGGTCAGTGCTGCGAGGCATTAAGTTGCCCTAGGCATCCACCAACCAGCTTTCTGGCATTGGGGTGTGTGGGCTGGAGCCTCATTAATGAAAGGGAACCCTTAAAGGGGAAGACTCTCTCCCAGAAGCCATACTGGGGGTCAGTGAGCCAGAGCTGTTGAGGTGGCAGCTCTCAGCAGGTGGTGGTGGTGTGGAACGGGGAGCAGTGGGAGCACCTTCAGAGAGGTAGAACTCCTCTGCAAAGGTGACCAGATTGGTGTGTGCCAGCCTTCTACCGCTGATACTGTGGTGGGCTCAGAGTCACAGCCCTACTAGTTCAACTCCCAAATGGTGCAGAGTTGGGAGGGCATGGCCAGAGGCACCCTACAGAAACTGGCACCTAACCAGTTACGTATGCAGCCTGTGCCTAATGGAGGCCTGGAAGCTGACAGCACAGTGCCAGGGCACCAGTGTCCCATATGCAAATCTACTGCCTCTGGTTTTTCATAGACAGATGCAAGTGAAGGTCAGCTGACTCCGTGCAGACTACATGACTTCTCATGCATGGGAAACTTTCAGATTTTCACTACTGTGAGGATAGTAACACTAGACAATTAAAAAAAATATCCTTGTTATCCCCCATGGTAGTTCCCTCACTCAAATGATCTCACTTCTTTCTTAAAAAGGCAGCTCTTAAATGGTGATTCATTTTCACTGATGACATAGCCCTGGATCAGACTTCAGCAATGACTAATTATTGGGCAAGATTATCTGGAACTCAACAGATCATTCAGGACTGAGCGGAGAAATCCAACAGCCATGTCACCAAACACTCAATTTGGGCCAAGCTAAAAATAGAGCTAATGAAGTGTTACTGTAGTTGCTTGCCTTACTGTACAAAATAAACTATTCAATTTTTCCTATCAAGAGAAAGGCTTTATTTTAATATTACATTAATTAACTCATATTGGCACAATAGCCTCAAGGGTATATTTTCTTTATAAAGAACTACGTATTCAAATATGAAACGACTGCGGGATTCAGTCTAAGTTAAAGCACATAGAAAATGGTTACTTTGGATCCAATTGTGTCCTCGGGTACATCAGTATTACTCTTGTGGAAGTCAATGGGAATTGTGCATGGATGTCTGCGTCCTTTTATCTCCCCCAGCAACTGGCCACACGTCAGAAGGTGCCTATACAGTTTGCCATCCTGTGTAATAGAGGTCAAAGAATTTCACCCACCCATTGCTGCATCAAGATGGTAACTTGGGGTTGAGCTAGAGCATCTCATTTAGAAAGACGTCAAATCCTACTTAAAGACTTCAGGGCCCCAATTTCAAGGTATTTAAGTGTAGCTGCATTCAGCATTACAACACCAGACTGCTTTAGGAACCTAAATTTTATTTTCAAAAGGCATTTAGGCACTCATGAGCCTAAATCAGATTTAGGCTCCTAAGTGTCTAAATCCTTTTTGAAAATGAGATTTAAACTCCTAAATCAGTTATGTGTTACAATGCTGAGCATAGTAATACCTAAATACCTTTAAAAATATAAGCCCAAACGATCCAATCTACTACCTCTCTTGGTAAGTTGTTGCAAAGGTTAATTACTCTGACTGTTAAAAATGTGTGTCCACTTTATTTCTAGTCAAAATTTGCCGGGTTTCAGCTTCTGGCCATTGGATCTTGTCATGCCTTTGTCTACCAAACTAAAGAGTCATCTACTATCAGAAATCTTCCACATACCAACCTCAGATCACGATCAAGTCATCTCTTAGCCTTCTCTTTGATAAAGTAAATAGACTGAGTTTCCATAAAGCAGCTTGGCTGCAAGATCCTCTGCATGAGGAATGACCCTGTATAATAAAGATTGTTGCCATGTTGTTTCTGACAGCTGAACTCCACTTTCATGGAGGGGCTGCCAACAATCAGCACAGAAACATGCTAACTCCAATCATTAGCAAACATGCTTGTTAACAGGATTCTAGCACATGTTCCTTGACCAGTATGAACCTATCAGAGAGCTAAAGCTGTTCTAGAAAGAACCATCCCCACATGCCTACCTTTAATGGCCTTCAGCACAGGTTTGAATATACTTGATCTTTGTTTGTTTTAATAAAACCATAATGTAACCCCGTCAGCACAGAAATTAGAGCTTGTCTACACTTGAAATGCTACAGCGGCGTAGCACTTTAGTGTAGACACTACCCACACCGATGAGAGAATCCCTTCTGTCGGTGAATGTAAACCACCTTTTCAAAAGGTAGCAGTTAGACCAATGGCAGAATTCTTCCACTGACATATCACTGTCTACATCAGGAGCTGGGTTGGCTTAACGTCACTCAGGTGTATGGATTTTTTACTTAGCTGCATATAGGAAGATTCTATTCCCATTGTAGTTAGGGCTTGTACCTGACTTTCAATAAGGCCCCTTCTGGAACTATTTGAGCCCAGGCTTATGGGTGCTAGTGTAGTTTCAACACTGAATGGTAGAAATCAACCTAACCTTGAATTTGGCTTTCTGGACAGGAAAACACTTCATTGGAAATGGTTCTGGTGACAAGGTCTCTATTCATAGTTCATCTGATTTTATTTACTCTGTGTCATGAAACATTTAAACATTATTTGGATTACTTTCAAAAATGTGTCGGACAAAAAACTGTTTATTCCAAGGAATGAGCAAAGCTCAGTCAGAGGGTTAAAAGCATCCCATGTCTTCGAATGTAATATATAGGTTACTCCATATATACTGGAATCTGATCATAACAATGGCCTGATCCAGCTCCCATTCAAGTTAATGGAAAGACTCTGACTTACACCAGTAGGGGGTTTGTTT
This sequence comes from Dermatemys mawii, assembly GCA_007922305.1. NCBI lineage: Eukaryota > Metazoa > Chordata > Testudines > Dermatemydidae > Dermatemys > Dermatemys mawii. The sequence continues at coordinate 7,274,755 of ML677358.1, forward strand.
GTGCTCTTCATGAATTCACATAGGATGACACTCCATTTCAATGGAGAGTCACCTTCAGTGAAGCTTTACTCCAGCATAAGATGGTTCCACTGTGATAGTCCCCTTGAAGGTAGCCCCCTGACACACTGCAGTTCCAAGGGGAACTGGTAAAGCAGAGAAGGAGGGTGAGAAACAGCAGAGAAGCATGTGGAAAGGAGTACGGAGAAATCCATGTTTCCCAGTCTCGCTACAGCCCCACTTTGTGAAGAGACAAGCCACTTTTACTAAAGCCACCCTCTGCGGGAAGCAGAGAGATGTTGCAGGCCTGATAGATCCTCTCTTGTTATATGAAACTCTGCTTGTGACAAAGCTTCTTGTGAAACAAACCACTTAACCTCTTTAAGGCAGTGACTATATACTCTGTTCCTCTAGGACCTGGCACAATGAAGTCCAAATGTGATCGCAGTCTATGGATACTATTCAAATATTAATGTTAAAAGAGAGTTCTACTTTGTTTATGATAGCTGTTTATAAATGATCAAACTGTACACACAGACATAAGGCTACGGCTTTGTGAAACGCCAATAACTAGTTACATAGATTTCAGACCAGGTTTCAAGGTCCAGAAATCTAAGCAATTTTTAAAAGGAAGTATAAACAGTGAATGGTAGCTCTTTACATAAGGAAATGCCTTTTTAACTTGAAGTGGAAAATGTTATAAATGTACTTATATCTATCACAGATCACATTAGTCATTAATGTGCCTCATAAAACTCACTCATTTTGGCTGGACAATTATAGTAATTTGTGATTTAATTAGAAACATTTGGCCAGGGAATGAATTCCGGTGGAAAGAAAAACAAACTCCATTTACGTGAACTTTTGTTTTGCTTTAAATCATTCCTAAAAGTTTAAACTCTCAGCAGAGCCTTGGAAAGTGTGCTAAGGCACGTAGACAAAAGAGATGAAGGTAATAGATGCTATGTATGTGGTGCTTCTCCAAACCCAGATTTCGGTCCCAAGAGTGCTCAAAGAGGAGTTTTTCAGTGGGAGCAGGCCTGGACGTTTAGACATGTAAATCTGCTTCTGCCAAAAACTCTACAGTGTGCTCATGCAAATTCAAATACAAATGACCTGGAATATATATTGCCATATCTACCTTTTCTACTAATGTCATTTTAAAAGCATTTTTTTTTTACCTGGAGCAGATATGCAAACCACTGGGGCACATTAAGAAATAAACCTATTGATACACTAGGGTGTCATTCTTTATTCTGAAACCAGTCACCAGTCTTTTGCAGATGTACCAATTTTGCATGATATCATGGGACAAATCAGCCTATGCAAATAGGAAAGGGTTAAAAAATAATAAAATGTATAAATATAGCACTGCTCCCAGTGTCCTGCTCCCTGGACAAACAGAGGCAGGAACTGTTGCAGAGGCAACATGCTTAGCCTTTTGGTGGGAGGGGAAGGAATACTTGGGGATTGTCTGCACTTGAAATGCTACAGTGGCACAGCTGTGCCGTTGTGGCATTGCAGTGTAGACACTACCTAAACCGGGGTCTCAAACTCAAATGACCATGAGGGCCTCATGAGGACTAGCACATTGGCCCGAGGGCTGAATCACGGACACCCTGCTCCCACCCCCGCCCCCACTCCTCCCTTTCCATAAGGCCCTGCCCCTGCCCCGCCTCTTCGCTGTTCTCATTCCAACCCCTTCCCCAAAACCCCCATCCCAACTCCGCCCCCTTCCAACCCCCAGTGGGTGCAGGAGGGGTGTGGCAAGGGTTCAGGGCAGGGAGTTGATGTGCAGGATGTGGCAGGGAGCTGGGCTGCAGGAGGGGTGTGGGGTGTGGCAGGGGACTCAGGGCAGGGGGTCAGGGTGCAGGAGGGGTGAGGGATGCAGGGTACAGCACGGGGCTCAGGGCAGGGGGCTGAGCTGCAGGACGGGTGGAGGGGGAGGCAGGACAGGCTCCCTACTTGCCTGCCTGCCTTGTGCCCCTCCACCAGGAGAAGCAGCTGGAACCTGGAGGAGGCACTCTGTGTTGCCATGGCCGCGCCTCCAGATACCTCCCTAAAGCATCCATTGGCTGCAATTCCCAGTTCCCGGCCAACGGGAGCTGAGAGGGGCAGTGCATGGAAGAGAGCTCTGTGCCTCTCTCCCTCCCCCAGGGGCCGCAGCCAGGTGCTTTTGGCTGCTTCCTGGAGCTGCCTCCTGTCTCTGGTGCACACGGGACTGGAGTTGCCCTAGGCACGTCCAAGTGGGGAATGGGGGTGAGGGCAGGGAGCGTGGCGGGACACAGAAAAGAGCCAGGCGGGCCACATGTTCGAGACTCCTGACCTAAACAGTAGGCAATCCATCTTCCGGAGAAGCAGCAGCTAGGTCGACAGAAGAATTCTTCCACTAACCTAGCACTGTCTACTCCCAGCATGAAGTCAATTTAACTACATCATTCAGAGTTATGGATTTTTTACCCAGCAACAAAGCCGGGTGGAACTAATTTTCTAGTGTAGACCAGCCCTTAGACAACCTTTGTACAGGGACATTCAGGATAGTTAAGGTGAATCAGCTAAAAAGTGTGAAGTTAATATGCACAAATTAAAGGGTGTTTCATTCAGGAGTAAAGTGGCCATAATTTGCTGTAATTTAATCCTCGTCCAAGGATTCCAGGGTGGATTAAGGGCTTGTCTCTGGGAACAATTAGTTCTCCGCAAACTGGGGTGTGAATTTATCCAGCACTAGCCTGCCTCAAATTATCTGTCCATGTAGACCCATTCATGCACACTAACAGTTAATGTGCTTTGACAAGCCCTTAACTCTCCCTGGAATCCTTGGAGGAGGATTAAATTATAGCGCACTACATACTACAGCCACTTTACTCCTGAATGTAATGCCCTTTAATTTATGCCTATTGACTTCATACCTTCAGTAGATTCACTTTAACTTCACTGAGCATCCCCATGTAGACAAGCCCTCAGGGTCACTCAGATGTGATTATTTAGACGTCGCATCAGATCTGCTCCAACACAAACTGCCTTCCAGTCCTTCCTAGCTAGGAATGAGGCTCCAGCTCAGAGATTCAGAGAAAAACAGGAAGTTGCTCAAAGCTGCCATGTGGTTGCAGAAGAAGAGCACCTCAAGGAGGGGGACATTTAGTTACAAATATGGACACAGTAACTATGTAGTGGGTTTCAGAGTGGTAGCCATGTTAGTCTGTATCAGCAAAAACAATGAGGAGTCCTTGTGGCACTTTAGAGACTAAAATTTATTTGGGCATAAATAAATTTGTTAGTCTTTAAGGTGCCACAAGGACTCTTCGTTGTTTATGAAGCGGATGAATACTAGAGAGGCGTAAGTCAAGTGTCTGAAGGGAAAGTGCAGACACCTACCTGTTCACAGATAGCATCAGCTGGTCCATACATGCTTTGATCTTGTTTTGTGCTTCTAGATGAGTCATGTTTTCTGTGCTCTCTCCATTAATTGCCAGAATAATATCTCCGGGGCACAGGTTAGCCATGGCTGCCTTACTCCCAGGATTAATCTACATAAGGAAAGAAAAAAAGTGCTGCTAAAAAGGATGCTTTGTGTGAGAACAAATAACAGTTAAAGAAAGAGGATGGGTTCTTTGGAAGGGAAGGGAATGTAGCAAACTTCCTGTTACCAAAGCAGCTGTAAAAGAACAGTTTTCTATGGAGAGGGCCATTGTGCTTTGTCTTGGATGAAGATACTGTATTTACCAGTGTGGGTGTGTTTTCAAAAGTAGCCTCAATTTTTTGGTGCCCTATTTTCTCCCCCAAAGACTGTGTTCTGCAGCCACACAGGATGATTCTACATATGGGTCTGATTCAAAGCTCTTTGAAGTAAATTAAAAGATTCCCATTGACTTCCATGAGCACTTGATAATGTTCTCTTTGCAAACTTGTTTTTTTACGTACAATAACGTAATGTAGCCCTTCACTCAAAAGGGAGCAGGGCACCTAAAATCCCTTGGGCTCCTTTGAAAATCCCAGTCTCTGTTCACAGGCTCCATCACATGCTTGAAAACCAACTTCTGAAGAGTGCTGAAAAAATTAAAGTTTAGCAAAAACAAAGAGAAGCATCATAGCAGTCATGCTAACAGCTTCCTTCAAAAGGTGTGATATTCTACATCATCTTTCCCCAACTGCTGCTCAAATTACACGTCTCTTTACCAGTCTTGCATGAAATATCATTATGCTTATTAAATCTCCATCACTTTTCCCCTACTGCTTTTGTATTCATGCCAAAATCTCACTAAGCTTAGAATTCCTTTCTGGGGAAACTAATGACATGTCCAGGTATCAGTTTTGGTTGGATTGCACAGATTTAGGGCTGAATACTACAGGTCTGAGTGAGCCATAGTTATTCAAAGCAGTGAGTGTTTTGCCTGTATCTGGTCCAGTATGTTTTTAATTTTTGCAAAGATAAAATAAAATTATGTAATACATAGGCAGTACAGCTGAAAATAATTGTGTAAACTGTTGACAGATAAATGTTTGTCCTCGAATTTCCTTCTCAGTCATTCATAGTGTCTGTTTATGCTTCCACACACTTGCTAAGAGAGCCACCAGCATGGTTTATCTAGTGAGAAAGTGCAGTCTGTTAGATACCGTACTTATTCATCTCTCATTGCATTTTAAATATGATGGTTTTTGGATACCATTTAATGACAGACTTTATTTATACTAGACTAATCCTGTGTCTCAAGAGATGCGTGACTGCTTCAATATATTATTTTGCAGAACTACTGGGGCACATCTCAGAGACAGATTAGCATTAAAAGGAAGTCTAATTTAGGACCGACTAGAGATTCCACCTCCCCATCCTAGTATAAACTACAAATTAGTCATGGAATTACAGCCTCTAACAACTGTGTCTCTTGGCAACTTCACTTTCTCATGGAAAACTTTTTGAATTTGATTTTTTCCTATTACACACAACACATGATCTCTGTTGCATCTTACTCTTAAATGGAACTATGCTTTTTTATATGGATTGCAGGTGACAGGCCAGCTGCTAAAGAATGACCATAATAATGACAAAGAAACCTCCAGACATGGCTGGTTGGTTTGAGAATAAAGATAAAAGGGAAATTCTCCAATATTGTGACTTGGTCACTTCATGGAGTTTCTAAGAGGAAAATATTTTTAAATAAACATACAAAAAAAATCCCCACAATTTACATCTCTAGAAAGTAAAATTTCTGATGCTATATTCAACATGTGACTCAAAAACCAGGATCGCTACTCAGCTCTGTACTATCTCCTTTATATGCATTGTCTGGATGGATGCAAGGAACAAACTAGCTAACAAACCACATATATCAATTGTATCAAACACCTGGCACCCGGTTCAGTCTCTGGTTGATTTCTGGGTGCCACCAGGCATGCACACTGCAGAGTGTTGTTTATTCTGAGCTTCCAGAGACACCCTAGGGACCCTAACAAACAAGCACAAACATGATTCTTGCTTTAAAGAGAGCAAAATTTAAGCTTAAATATGACAGATGTAGTGAGATAGACAAGGGGTGAAATGGAAACCAGAACGATAGCAATATCACTTGGCTAATAGAGAGGCTCAGAGACGCATTTTGATTTTGAGGCCCGTTCTGTACTGGTGAGGAGCATCATATGAACTCATGTTCTGATCCAGCCTCTGTGGGCACATCTCATTCCCCTGGCAGGAATAACGCAGGAAGACTTTGCTTGAACACGGCAGGGAGCATCCAGTTTAAAACATAGTGACCTTGCCACCTGTCACAGAATACCTCCTTCATGATGATGGGTACAGAGTACCAGTGGGGCATGAACTCTATGTGTTGAACTCTATGGCATGTCTAATCAGAACAATCATCCTGCACTAGGCCCTTTGATGCTTTTGCCATGATGAATCAGCATTTCTTGTTTACTTTTCAGTGTTTTCAGATGGCTTATTATGTTCTGTACAAACCATCAAGCTTTCCACTTCCTTCATTTTTAGGCTCCACTGTGAAGAAAGTGTCCATTTTATATAAAATGTACTAGTAAACTCTAGATTTATAATAGGGTCCCCCCGCCCTCCATTCGGCTAGACTAAATCAGAGCTTACTTGGAGAATAAGTCATTCATAAACAGAATTCTTTGTGGTTTCCTATTTTTAGTTTGCAATTTGTTTAAAATTACTTTGGCAACTTTTTCATACTGGAATTATTTTACGCTATTCATTGAAATGCCTTTCAAGGCCTCATTAGTTTGGGATATAAACATTGGTCCTTTAATTAGCTGGGAGGTAGTAATGTGGCCCAATATTTGTATTTATTGCTGAATTACCTTTAAAAAGCCCTATAGGCCAACTTCTCCAGATTTACAACAGTGAGATGATCCCATTGACATTCTGAGCCAAATTCAAGCTACCAGAAGTGGATATTAATGGGGGCCTCTAATGTACTGGCTTTGGCCCCAGTTGCATTTGAATCTTATAGGGCAGTGTTTCTAAACCAGGAGTCCGCGGCCCCTTGGAGGACCTTGAGCAGGTTTCAGGGGGTCAGCCAAAAAAGCCAGTATTAGACTCTCTGAGGCCCAGGGCAGAAAGCCAAAACCCCACCATATGGGTCTTAAGCTCATGCCCTGAAACCTGCCACCCAGGGCTGAAGCCAAAGCCTGAGCAATGTAGCTTCACAGGGGTCCCTGGCACATGGGGCTCCAGAAAATTGCCCTGCTTGCTACCCCCCAACAGCGGCCCTGGCTTTTATAGGCAGAAAACCAGTTATTGTGGCACAGGTCGGCTGTGGAGTTTTTACAGCATGTTGAGGGTGGGGGGGCCTCAGAAAGAAAAAGGCTGAGAACCCCTGTTCTAGGGCAGACTCACATTGGCTTCAGTAGGACTCTGCATGGTACAGGGATCTATCGACGAATACTAGGGCAGATCAGGGCCTTTATAGGCATGAAAATGTGAAGTTCTGTCTGGTTGTTGCTGCACTAATTGGATAAGGGATCTTTTATACTTAAGGCCAGGTTTGTATGTAAAGCTTGACCAACTGCTCTAAAATCTACATGGTTACTCACGGTTAGCCTTGACATTTGGTATATGTAACAGTGCCCTCTGGTTCTGAAACTGATCCACATTTGGGGCCATTTGAACAAGGGGTTCCCAAATATAACTAAGGAGAAAACAAAACAACTTTTCTTATCAATTAAAAGATTCCGGCAACTCATTTTTGGTCTCACAGACATCAAACCAGGGCTCATAAATTACCTCAAAAGAGTACGGACATGGAACCCACCAGCTGTCTGGAGAAATCAAAATTAAAAGTTTACTTCCAAAATATTTTGCTTCTTCCGTTTGGCTTGTTGTAAGCCTGACCCACACTCCTGATTTTTGTGCCAACTGATTACCCTGAGTATGGAGAAAAAGGAATTAATAGGATTGTTAGTCTTGGAAGTTTCACACCAGCTGGAGAATTCAAAGGAAGAAGCAGCAGGCCTCTGAACCTGACCCTCCTTGGGCAGAAATCTGAAAAGAGTTGGGAGGTATATCTGTAAAATCTGTCTCTGTTGTGGGAGGAGGGGCATGTGAGGAAGTTATTTTGGGGGACTGTAATAAAAAAAATTGTAATTAGATATGCAAATACTTTATTGGAAGAGGAAGGGCCTTTTAGGGAGAGGAGTGAGGGGAAAAAGGGGTGAGAGGAGGTTTGGGGCTGCATCAAAGAGAAGGGGACAAAGGTGATGAGTGGTAGGGGAGGGAAGACAGGTGGGGTGAAGGGCACTGGGAAGGGGACATGGATTGAATAGCAGGGAACTAGGGGACAATAGGGACATGGGCACCTCTCTTTCTATCATCCTATATAAGCTGGGATCTGAGGTTCCCTGCCCATCTGACAGTCTGATCCCCTTCTCTCTTCCCCAAGTTCTAGGGTGGGGGCTTGCCCTTCTGGGGTATCCAAACCCATCTCCCTAACCCCCATGTGAGCTTGGATTTCAGGAAGCCCTGCCTCTCTGGAAGGGGAGCTTAGAACAGGCATGCTCAGAGCAAATGACCAACAATACTGGGGTGAGGGGCTAAGAACCGGTATGCTTAACACACATCAGAAACTCTCCTGCACTGCTGGCAGGAAGGGAGCACTCAAGGACATGGATGGTGCAGTTCACCCATCTCAGAGCTGTTGTTTCAAGCTATGGGCTTGGTTACACTGGCACTTTATAGCGCTATAAAGCCCCCACGAGCGCTATAACCTCCTCCCCGTCCACACTGGCAAGGCACGTAGAGCGCTATAACCGCGGAGTTATAGCGCTCCTCGTAATCCACCTCCGCATGGGGAATAAGGGCTGTAGCGCAGCTGCTGTAGCATTACAGCAAGAATGTGGACACCCACTGCGCTACAAGTGATCTCTGGAGATGCCTAGAGCCATTTAAGGCAATTGACGTCTCCTCCCTTTGTTTTGAACTCGGCTGGAGGAATGCGGAAGTACCTCTTTAGAGTTTCTCTCTTAACTCAGCAGATAAGCAATGCAAATGTTTAAGGAGGGAGCCTGTGTGAAAACAGCCTTCTGTGAACCGAGGCTCACTGACAGGCTTTCAGAAGAATGGAAACACCACTGTCTCTCTCTCTCTCTCCACATACACACAACGCGTCCCCCCTCACCCCTGTCGTTTAAAAAGCACGTTGCACCCAGCTGAATGCTGGGATACCTGCCCTAATGCACTGCTCTTAATGCCGCATTAAGTGCCCCAAATGTGGCCATGCTATACCGCTGGCGCGTCTGAGTGTGGACATACAATAGCGCTACACATATTACTGTATAAGGGGACTGCTATAACCAATAGCGCTACAGTCTTGTAAGTGTAACCATACCCTTAGTTCATCAACATGGAGCATTCTCTTTCCTCTGAGAGCATCTCATTGAGATGAATGGGCACTTAACACCTCATTGGGCCTGCAGCTTTGAAGTCTGAAAACCAACTTGGGCATCTGCCTTAATTCTGTATTCCTTGGTTTCTGGTGAACTTCATGTTCTGGAAGGTAAAAGCTACCCAAGGCACCCTTAACTATGTTAATGATTTATTTATTTTTTTGCCATTTAATTGTTAGCAACTACAGTTCTCTTTTAATTCAAGTATTAGAACTGAGTGTTGAGTGCGACGTGGCCAGGGTTCTAGTCAACAGTCCTCCAGGGGTATGGCTATGGGATTTATTCAGTAATTTTGTCTTGCAGGCTGACTTGAAGTCACTAAAGGGCATGTTCTGAAAATCAGTGAAGTTAAAGTGGCATAAATCAAATGAGATTTTTGGCACAGGGTTTTTGGCAGATTGATCCATGTCTCCAGTCAGCTAGACCTAGAGCCTGCTTTGATCAGTAACTAAAGTACGCGTGACATGAATGAAGTATATGCCAGCAGGGTCTGAGAGTGAGCAGGCACATATTAGGGAATTAAAACACTACTAAAAATCTGTGCCAGCCCATTTTATTAATTTCTTCTATATCACTCTAAAGTCACTTTCTAACCAGAGCTCTGGACAATTTTCAAAGGAACTTTACTTGTGCATGCTACTGAATGTAAAGAGCTGGAAAGGGGTGTTTTTAAGACAAAATAACTAACTGTGAACCATCTACTGAGGCTTTGTGACAATAAGGATGCTAGACATTATCATTGTTAAAAACAAACCTTTATTACAAGGGAAAGTGTCAAAACAAAACTGTTTCATAGTTAAGAGTTATATAAACACAAACTATTACAAAACCTAAGACAATATGCATGAAGGCAGATCCTCAAATGGCATAAACCGTTTGCAGCAGACCTATGACAGTTTACACCAGCCATTGATCTGCCCCATAATCTCCATGTAGATTTTTTTTAAAAATTCCAATGAAACAGTTAAAAATAAAGGCACTCACTATCAACATCTGCCATTGTTATTGATAAGAGGGAGCAAAACTGTGCACTAATCACTTGTGGACAGTCGGCATTTCCAGTTGGTCCCGAAGTATACGTGGAAAGAATATTTCCTTTAATTTTATATATTTACAATTCTTTGTAGCTAATCCTGCTCAAAAGCCTCCAGACAGTTGTCACCTCCCTCTTCTGACATCCAGATATTTAGAAGAAACTGGGGAAACTCAAAGTTTCTCAGCCTGATTCTCCTTTACAGAGGTGTAAACCGAAAGACTTTGCTGCAACTGCTCCCATTTCATAGCCATGTAAGCAAAAAGAGTATCAGACCCTTGGTCTTTTACAACCAGCTGAAAACAGTGACTAACACTCTTTGATTTAGGAAGCAGTTCTTCTTCCGCTGGTCAACACCTATGATGTATTTTGTGAGAGGAATGCATTTCACATGGAAACAGTTTAGGTCGGATGTGTAATATAATACTTACATGTAATTCACAGATCACAAGAAGACAATTTTTGCACAGCATTCAGTGCTAAGCTGTCCAGCAGACTAAAAGATATCAGTACACAGATGCTAATGTTTAGCTCAGTATCCATTCACAGCAGTAAAGAATTCATAGTGACTTCAGGCCAAATACACTGTAAACACTACGGGCTTAAAGAAATCTTTAAATAATTTGAGTTGAGGCCTTTAAATTAGCCAATATTTAGTGAGACAAGGTGGGTGAGGTAATCTCTTTTACTGGACCAACTTCTGCTGGTGAGAGAGACAAGCTTTCAAGCGTAGGCCATGTCTACTCTACCACTTATGTTGGCAAAATTTATCTTGCTTAGGGATATGAAAAAACACCATCCCCTGCCCCAGCGATGGTCTGGAAAAAGAACAGAGAGAGGCAAGGAAGAGCTGTGTGTAAGCTCAAAAGCTTCTCTCTTTCACTAGCAGAAGCTGATCCAGGAAGAGAGATCATTCACCTTCTTTGTCTCTCTAATATCCTGGAACCAACGCCACTGCAACAACACTACAATCAACCAACATTTAATATCAACTGAAAGTGTGATTAGCATTCCATTCACTCTCCCTGCAAGGCCATTAACAAAGATGTCAAAGGGCATTGGCCCTGAATCAAAATCTCTGCCCTACCCCCATTACATAACCTCCCCAACTGGACACCTTGCTATTTATCATTGCCATGCATTCACAGCCCTGTCAGCCAATGTAAATCCATAGGGCAGCATTCCTATCTAGCCCACTGGAACTAGTTTGATGCATAGTGCAGATATACGATCAGCCATGCTTGATCCAAAGCTCAACTGTGTCACTTAGGGGTGTGGATTTTCAGACCTTGAGTGACGCAGCTGAGTTGACTTAACTTTTTAATATTGGCCTGGCATCAGATCAAATAATATTTGCAAAGTACTTCTGAATGTTCATTTGGAAGGTACTATAAGGGTGCAAAGTGTCATTACTTTGCACTGGCCCAGTAATGTGTTGTGGGGAAGTTTTCTGTGCAAATGTATAGAGAGATTTAAATTAAATAAATAAAGCTATGAAAACACAAGAACTCCCATGTGTTTCACTACTGAGGTGATCACAAAGCACAGTTGTCTGCCTTATGAACTACACTAGAAACATCTGTCATTTGTAATGACCTCCAAAACTAGAAGTAAAATCATGGACAGAACAGCCCCAGTAAGCGTCTTTTTGCTCTGCAATACCCCTCCTCCTCTCAGCACACAGGGCAGGAGGTGTAGCCACAGCACACTGTGCTCCAGCTGGTCTTGTCTGCTGGATAGCCCTAGAAGGTCACAGGCAATTGAGAAAGCATCCCTGAAGCACTAATCTAATTTATACCAGGAAGCAGGCATTCCCCCTCAAAGGGCTGAAAAACACATAGTGTGTGCGAAGCCAATGTAAATCCACCAAGGCACATTTCTTTGCTCCTGCACCAAGCACAGGGATAGAAAAAGGGAGAAAGAGCTCCTGGGTGATGAATTATTAAACATGTTTTGAGCTGTCCAAGACCCCCCAGAAGTCAGCCCGTAACCCAGAGCTAAGATGTTCTTGGATGAAACAAGAACTGCTGAGAAACCCAGAGGAGGTGCTAATTTGGGGTGTAGGGGGGAAGGAGAGGGGGTGTACAGTTATAATTACCGTATGAACAAGTTATGTTTGCTCACCTAAAGACTGAGCTGCTGCTGGCTTTAAGAGGATTTTCACACACACTCCCCATCCTCTCTCTCAGAACTGCCACCCACCCACCACCTTCCTTCTCTCCAAGAGCAGGGGGGTGGGGGGGAAGCAGCATCAATGAATCTCTTTGTGATGCAGCCCGCAGCTGCTGGAGCAGTCAGCTCCCTCCCCTGGAGACTGACACACTTCCGTCATGATGTGAAGTCTGCTTCCCCAGAGACTAATGTGGAGAATTTGCTTTCAAATTTATGACCGTGGCTGTAGGTGTTGTTGTTAGGCCAAGCTTTGTTACCCCATTACTTAAGAGAAAACACACAGATGAGTGGATAAATCTCTTCCATAAGATCTAATTAACAAAAATACCAGTTGCTATCTTATCTGACCACTGGAGTTTGCGTAGGCTTTATAAGTATCCATGTCTGACATACAGCCAGTAAAAGAAAAACACTCCAACAACCATTGCTTATACTGTAATGAGCTAGTTGGAGTTTGGAAATGTACAACTTGATTTCCTAAGCGACACTGTTTATACTTGAAACATACACAAACACACTCACACAGTGTATATGTTTTCTCTCAAAGAGATCAAACTCAACACTCCCCAGCACACTAAGGAACCAACCAAAGGGTCCCATTGTGCCCCACCGATAGTGAAACACATGGCAATGGAGCTAAGGGGCAGGAAAAATCTGCAAGGTTCCCCCTTCCAGCATGTCTTCCAAATTCTTTCACAAAGAACAAGGCATATTTCCCCCAAGCAGGGGGCAAATTCTGTCGATCCCCCGAGATCTGCTATAGGATTGGACCATCTGTGCAGATGTTCTTTCCTTCTAGCACTGCTCCATGGTCCCAGGTGGTTCCCCCTGCTCCCTGGGAGTGAAGCGCCATTGTAGCCCGGGGCTATACCTTTTCAGAAGAGTCCCCATGGGCCACTAGTGAATGATACAGAGTCAGTCTTCCCAGCTCTGTTGTAGCCAATACTGCTTTTTTGCTCTCTCTCCGTGGGACTTGGTAATAGGCAAGTTAGGAGAACATACTGTTCCATAAGCATGACCAAAACGCCCAGATCAAAGCCTTAGAAAGGCCACATCTGACCAGCTAACAAAAACATGACAAAATTCACAGCTACCAGAGAGAACAAATGAACTTGCTCTATCCTCAGACAGCAGGCCATGTACTTCCACTGCAGTATTTCTTATAGCAAGATTTTTAAATAGGAAGAATCAAAAGTTAAGCTATCAACCAATGAAGCTCAATCCCCGTCCCCATCACATTTAATATTTTCCTGTTTATTGTATTAAGCTTTTTGTTTCAGCATAGTTCATCCGAGAGAGTAACAGATGTTTCATTCCAATCCACTTGCATCTTTCCCACAACACAAATTTGATAAGAACAAAGACATATTAATAAGTAGGTTAAGAGATTCAGGATGGAGAGATTGCAAGATGTTTGAAAATAGTTTTACATTAAAAATATAGATGGATCCAAATCAAAACCGAGATCCAGGCGTTCTTGCAATTTGAATTCCAGTTCAGATCTTGGAGGCTCACCTTAGTCAAAGCTGGGAAAGGCTGAGAACCACTGAAACCTATAAATTACACAAACCTATATATTATATAAATTGATGAGGTTGGAGAATAAAGAATGCCAGTGAGTGAACAACAGGAGACAAGTGACAAACTACATTATAAATGCAGACTTAAGAGCTCCTTTTTCAAGAAGCACACACTTCACGCAAGGGCCACATTAAAAAAAGCTATTTGGGCCCCTAAAGATGCAGACAGGCACGTAGGCATTTCTAATAATCCCACAAGGCACCTATCTGCATCTTTAGGTAATTAAAAACTTTTTAAAACGTGCACCCCCGCATCCCAAACTGGACACCACAATGCTCCAAAGAAGGGTATCCTGAAAGGTATCGGATACAGTTTGCTTCCCCTTATCAAACTCCTTTGCTAATTCACAACAAGCAGAGCCATTTCTAGTCATTACCCTCAGCAGAAGGACTGAACTGCAGCTGTATTACCGCTGCAGCACTGGCTACCTCCATCCCATCCGTCACTTCCCGGGATGTAAGTGGTATGACTTTAGGACAGTTCTGGAGCAATCTCCTATGTGCTCCACAGGAGACAAAAAGAAGCACCTTATGGCTTTGTATCTTAAGAGTACTCGGTTTCCCAACCAGAGGGTTAAGTGTATGTAATCTCCTTTGATAGTAATAACAAAACAGTAGTAACAGTAACACTTAATCAGGTTAGGTAGATGCAGAAACACAAAAAAATCATGATTTATTCATTCATTCATGTTGCAATGGATTATGAAAGTTCAAGGAATGGGTAAATTTGCAATTTACCTTCGAGATAACACTGCACCTTCCCTATTGGGAAAACTGATCATGTGATGCCTAGACTCCCTCTCACTGAAGGCAAGGTTAAAACTCCCATTGACTGCAGGGGTGGAGGCACAGTTCTTGTGCAACATGCAGTATTTGGGATAACAAATGTTTTTGAAACCTTCTGTTTGGAAAGTTTGGAAATCTTACTGTGAATTGCACACAAATGACACTAAGTTATTCAACAATATATTTTTAATGAAATTACTCTGAAGATCTGGTGGACATGAATTTGAAACATGGATGAGGCCAACATAGCTTCTTCATACTGCTGCATTCCAAGGATCAGTAATGGCTAGGGTGACCAGACAGCAAGTGTGAAAAATTGGGACAGATGGTGGGGGGTAATTGGCACCTATGTAAGAAAAAAAACCCAAATATCTGGACTGTTCCTATAAAATCAGGACATCTGGTCACCCTAGTAATGGCTGAACTTTGAAAGGGACTTTGTGATACTTGGATATTATATTGATAGCAAGCTCTTGGAGAGCAGGATAGGTATCCTAGTGGCATTGTTCCCCACCAAAATATAAATAATAAAAATATTGTTTTTATATACACACAAAAGTGTTAGATTTCTCTCTCTAGAGGGTGCAAGGACCACTACTGAATAACACAGCACCCAAACCCTGGCTCACTATGAAATTTTGCACAAACAGCAATGTAACAACCAGCACACTGGGAGATGAAATTCTAAAATACTTTGCGTAAGCCTGCAGATGTATTGATTGCAATGGCCTGAGGACTGGGGACTATCATGCTTTACATGACAAAGAGAAAAATATCATTGTACTTGTTTTTTAGTTTTGGGAAAGTCATTTTAACCATCTTGATACTGGTTAGAGGGAGAAACTGAATTAATAAAAAATAGCTCCAACGTATATAGGTTTTTGGCTATGGGTCTTTTCACAAGAATTCTCAACACCTGTCTTAACAGAGAAATAGTTCAATTTTTATTTTAAAGCTAATGTTGTCATTATACTAACATTTTTAAAATGCTGTAAATCCCCTTAAACGTGTAGAACATTTTCTGTTTTGTCAAGTTTGGCAAAGACCTACAGTATTTTTGGGTGCATTAGGTTTGTTTTGCTAAACTCAAGTCAAGGTCAGACCTTGTATGACTGGAACTACATGAATCATTCCTTCCACCTAGTTTCCCACCCTGTATTATAGATGTGCTCAATTAGAGTAATTAGCATTAGGATTTCTCTGTAGTGTTTTCTTCTAAACAGACTCCAAGGCTGAATAGCAAGAGATTTTTATTCTCCTCTCATAGCTATTTAATAAAACCTGAAAGCAGAACGTTTAGGAAGTAATAAAAATATATTAAATCTAATTCCATTAGCTCTTACTTTTAGTTTAAATGAATTTTAAGTGTCATTAAAACTGTAGTTGAAATGGCCCAAATTTCCCAATCTCAATAGATCATACAATTAGTTCTCATTAGGGCAGACATATGAGAACACCTGACACACACAATGTGACTTCCTTACAGCCAAAAGGATCAACTGACTCTAAGTTACATTTTAGCTTGTTATAAATCTAGTACATATACTTTGAATAAAAGAAACAGCTACCAACTCTTAGTTCTGTCAGACAGGAGATATATACTTGGCAAAGGCTAGCAGAAAATCTTTGCAATACTCGTTTAAGGACTGATGCACATTAAGCATTTAATTCAATCTATTTGAAAGCTCTAATCAAAAAATGATTACAGCAATAGGTTAAATGGTACCAGCTACATTAAACAAGCATAATCAAATACAAACAGAGTTGCAGAAATCTGAAACAAAACCAAGGAACTAAACAATGGCTTAACTTGATGGGCTTCAGGGGAAAACACATATTTGGTGGTCCTTGGTCTCTCATCAGTGGTTTTAGACTGCATCACAATAATGAATGGCATATACGCAGTGAGTAACGTGTTTAAAAGGCTTAGGACTGTAATGATACCCACAGTGATTATCAGGCTGCCCTACAGCAAAATTCATATAGACCAGAACTTTTTTTAAAAAAAAAATAACTGCCCTGTCAGTAACTTTTACAGTCTCCCAACCCTTTACCAGAATATTCTCCTGAATGTAAATAAAACCTAAGGCTGTTAAATTTTCTTTAAAGAATGCATGATCTCAGCACTCAAACATGTAAGTGCTACATCATTCAAAAAGAGATTGTAAATATGTTCTTTTTCATACATTGTTTTATACAATTATGGGCGAATACTGAAAATGTGTTTTCTGGTGCACTCCCAGAAATCAGCAGGGGATCTAATATACTAAGCTACCCAAGATAATTATGAGTAATTTGTTTATTGGAGTAAATCTGCATTTGCTCCAAACATAAAGGCTTGGAGCATTTCTGACTGAACTCAGTAGAAACATACCATTGACTTCAGTAGGAGTTGGACAGGACTAGGCCATAAATCAGCCAAATGCATTTTAAATATGCCTACTGTACTTATAAGATGATGATTTTAATTACAGGCAGAGTGTGTATCTAGTGGCTAGACTGGAAATCAAAGAGCCATGACTCCTGGTTGTTATTCAGCTCTTAAATATCACAGTGAGAGGCACTATACAAAAATATAAAGATAACCTCAGTAGCAGAGCTGAGGTTCAGTGGGACCAAACCTCTCAACTTCTATACAACTTTGTGTATTATTCTGCCTAAGAGCATTGGGAGGCTTTATGTCTGTTAAGTGCTTTCAAGAATCTGGAAGTAGGGTGCTAAATGAAGGGTTCTGTTTCTGTTATTAAACCACCGCGGACAAAAAAGAGGAAGCATCCTAGCAATCGAAACTAAAAGATGAAGTACACTGATTTTCCACAAAGTTCAACTTGTTTGAACTGCAGTTCTTAGAATGATTAGCCAAGAAAGCAAAGTTGACAGTAACCAGGACCTTACTTAATTAAATCTTAAGTCTCACTTCTAGCACAGTATCTGTCAAATCATTAGGCCAGCTTCAAACAGCTGTTGCCTCTGGAAATTCCACAAAGGGGGAGATAAATCTGCCCTTCCTACAGCTCTCCTCCTTTTATACTATTATTCTTTAAAAATTAAATGTAAAGAGTAAAATTTTAAAAACTGTCCCAAACATTAATTGAATATGTGGGCAAGAGTTCTGGCCTCTCTAAAGCAATCTAGTAACCAACACATAGCTAAAGCTCCAAATGATTTTAGACAGAGGATAACAGGTGTAGCTTGGATCTCATGACAACCCTCACTAAAATCCTGCTGGTACAGGGTCCAATTCTACAAGGTGCTGAGCAGCCACTGCTGTTGCTGTGGGCGTAAAGGATCAGGCCACTCTATGTAATTTGTGGACCTAAGATTTATCAGATAGAAAAAATATTTTCAAGAAAAACAAATGAACTCTAAGAAATGTATGAGGTTATTGATTACGTGGGCTTCCTTCAAATGCCCAGCAAACTAAACCTAGTTATTGGAGAATGATGGGCTAAACTCTAGCCTCAGTGCCATCATCAGTGCAACTTAATGATTTATCATGGAAGTAAAAGCTAGAAGCCAGACCCAATAGGTCATACAATCCATCTCCCTGCTGGGACAGGATTATTCACTACAATATTATTTAATGTTTTTAGTGCTAAATCCAGACCAGCTTTAATTACTCGATGTGAAGTCATTTCCACAACTTTCCTTGAGGGACCATCTTTAGCTTTCTTCTCTATAATATCCTAAGTAACTCTTCTCCCTCCTTGGGGTTTACAACCTTCAACTACTTGTACATTGTTAAAATGTCTCTCCTTAAAAGTTGCATGGCTATGCTATAAACACAGGTATTTTAGGGTCTGATTCTTCAGTCTTTATTCACACAAGCAGTTTCATTTGTTTCCACTTATGTTTTTAAATGTTGCCTTAGTGGAACTGGCATATAAAGGCCAAGTTCTGTCTTCATTTATACCGGTGCAACCCAGTTTGGCAAGATGGACTTTGAAAAATAAACTGCAATCTTAAAGGGTTCTCACCTAGGTAACTAAGTGTAATATGTTTTATATTTGCTTGCTGTATGCTCTCACAGCAGCAACAGTATTTTTGCATTCCATTAAAATTAGTGAATTGTCTAGTCTAGAGGGAGAATATTCTTTTCCCTAGTAGTTTAGCAGTCATAGAAAGCCAAATACTTATTTGCTGAATGATCTATAAAACAAACCGCACACAAATACACTTGTGTGTTATAAACAATGGAGGGTCTCATCCTGAAGGGGGAATCTGGATGAAATTATCAAGTTTTTAGCTATTAGAGACATCTTAGTCAGATTAAAAATAGTAGAACAAATGCTGAAGTTTTTCCTCTGTCCTAACATAAACTCCTATTAAAGACCTGGCTCATACCCATCATATCCACAGAAGGAAGGATCAGGGTTGTGAAAAACCTACCTGGTTTTCAGCAGACAAAGATAATCTAGTGGATTTTATGTGGTGTTTCCATTTCTTTGCATATTTTTTAAAACTTTATATCCATCTGGAGTGCTTATATCATCATAACGTGTGTTTGGACATGTGAGGCTCTAATTTCAGTCTGCAAGTTATAACTTTAACAATCCTAACAAGTGAACAGACAAGTGATGAGAATTTTAAGGCTCCTGTTACAAGCACTATGAGAAAATGATATCTAGAAGCCTGAAAGGGAAGTTGAATAAGTGAGGTCCTTGGCCATTGGATAATAGATTATGGATAGCGGATCAAACGAACGGTCAGGATGGAGAGTGTATTGACATCAAAGGGCACATATAAAAACAGTACAGTATTGCCAGTCCTAACTATGTGGTCAATATCACAAGTCAATACCCCTGAAAAAGAATCATGAGACAATAATGTAGGTTCTTTGTACCTGCCTCCTAGCTTCTGAGCTCTTAGATAACATTTAGGTCATGGCATCAAGTTTCTTCTGTAATCAGGAAGTTAGAAACCGGTTTGTTTTAAATGAAAGTTTAGGTTCTTGCCTAATCACATCTCTTTGAGCTGGGGTTTTAAAAAACACACCAAATGTTATGGGACTTGTAATGAAATTGTGAGAGTTGGCAACACAGGGTGACAAAGCTCAGTTGGCCCAACTAGTTAGAAGCCTGAAGACTCCTATTGAATTCACAGTTTTCACCCATTAAATTGCTGGCTTTACATTTCCAATCATCACTGTCCACGTGTGTGCACACACACAGAGATGGGGCAACATGGGAGGAACACTTGTAGGGGATTCTTGTGAAGACTGTCTTTCCTACAGTCCCCTCCTGTGCATTTTGCCACAATAGAAGATTTTCTGACCTAAAGTCAGTAAGAGTTCACTGCATAAGGGGACAGGAGATTTACAATCAAATTTCTCTATGTTACAGATAACACCTTAAATTACTGAAAATAAAAGTATTTCTGATTTTTCACTACTTATGCTTTTTTATTATTATTATTTGTATCATCGGGGGACAAGGAAAATAAGGTAGTTTCATTTTTCTTCACAGTCAATTGATACTTAATTTCCTTGATACTTAGTTTCCTATTATCTTGGAATGTTACAATATCTGAGTTGGGGAAAATAAATCATAACTTTCCACTTAAATAAATATTAATAACTACAAAACATTTTCACTGGCCCATGGTTTTGTAAAAGTTTATTTTCAGTAATCCTTAAAAGTGGGACTCAATTTGACCTGACAACATCCTTTTAATCTATGTAAAACAACTGTCTAACAACAACAACAGCTGTATTACCGAAGTAGTGCAGCAATTCAAACTTAGCATCTGCATCACAGTGCAATCTGCTACACAGCTTAGCCTTTCATCCAACCCCCAAAATAAAACTGATGTTTTTACCAAGTGTCTTTCCTGATTTTTACCATTTTCAGATACAAGTCCCAAAGCCAATAACGCTTCTTTCAGTGCTAACATTTTAGTGCCCAATCTCACAAGGTGCTGAGCACCCTAGATTCACATTAGCTTTGAGGGTGCATTGTTCATCACCTTGTGTGCTTGAGTACTTAGGGACTGAGCCTACGCTCCTGAGGTCAATTGAAGTTTTGCCATTGATTTCAATGAGTGCAAGATCAAGCCCTTGAAGTTTGACTAGTTTTTAAAAGAACCACATGTAAAGTGCAATGAATAATATGAAATACTATACAAATGCTAATCACATGTGTTACACCTCTTAGGACCAAAGTAAAATGTTTCTGTTCACTGAAGTAAAGAGTTATATTTCTAGCTCCTAAAATTTGCTGAATCAGATAAGGAATTGGCAAGCTACTGGTCTGCTGCAAAGCCAGGCTTTATGATTTTTCTAATATAATGGGAAAACAAAGTATTTCCATCCAAGTAACACTAAAACAGGCTCTCTGACTTACACTTGTTATTTTAATCTTCACAAGAGAAATATGTTATGATTTCTAAGAGACAGGTAGATATTTAATTGTGATAAATTCCATAAAAATGGGGGAGAAAATTAGCAGACTTTGTAAAATTAATGAAACATGTTGATGCCTGCAGGCCAATTACTTCCCCTTCAGGCATATGCAGCAAATGTTTAACAGATATAGTTTGCTCAAATACTGTCTGTTGCTATTCACCATGCTACATTTTTTCTTCATTTTGGTTTTATTTTAAAATGAATAAATAAAACCAAAAGATCCTAGTAATGTGTGATCAGAAACACCCCCAAATGAAAGCAAACACACACTGTGCAAAGCTTTGCATAACTTCAAGATTACAAACTGAGTAGTTTAAAAAAAATGGCTTGTTTCTACAATCACATATAACTTTCCTTAAACCCTATTTACTCACGTCCATTTTGTACAGTGACTCCTACTGGCAAGTACAGAGATGGTGAACAATTTCAGTATATGGGGAGGGAGAAGCATCTTCTAATGCAGTGGTTCCCAAACTGGGGTACATGAACCCCCGGGGATTCATGAAATGTTACAGCAGGTTCTCGGGAAAAAATTCCCTAATGGCGGAGAGAGCTGTCCCTAGGGACCCAGGGCAGCACGGGCGCAGCAACCCAGAGCCCCGGGACTTCCAAGACCTAAGCAGATCAAAGCAAGCATATCTTTCACACTGAGATGATTCCAATTTCAAGACTCCTTATAAGAAATGGAAAGGGAGGTGGATATTTTTTGCTGGTTTTTAAAATTAAATAGGCAGCTAGTACTGTTTTTTAAATTATTATGAAGAACAAGTTTAAGCTTTGTTGTAACATGTGTTATTTGCCTGGACTGCTCAAGACCTGAATGCTTGTTTCGGAGGAACTCTTTGAGATGGCTTCTTAAATACCTCCATGCAGTTTCACATCTGATATTCCTTGATGAAACATAGGAGCCCTGTCTTATAACAATTCAAATTGATACAAGCTATGAAAGTGAGATCTTGGAAGAGTGTTGCCATTTGCATAATGTAATAAAAATACTGTAATGATAAATAATTAGTGTGTAATAAGCATGTCATAAAAACTAATTTTATATTTCCAAGATCACTGCTTTTATAATTTATACTCAGGTAAAGGAGAAAATCCCTGGAAATATTCATTTTTAGGAGAGGGAGTTTGTGAGACTTCACATTTTAGTGAAAGGGGTTCACAAGTTGTTAAAGTTTGGGAACCACTGTTCTAACAACTGTTTCTCCTTGCAATGCCTATCAATATCCTGTGCAGCATTTATTCACCAATCGTAAAATGACCACATGACTGATATCCTGAAACTTACTATTCAAGTCCAACACAAAAAGTATGTGCTCAATCCTGTGGGGGTGTTGAATGCCTCCTCAGAGCTTCTGAGCAACCCCACCTGCTACTGATTTCAGTTTGGGTAGTTGAGAGAACTCTGCACTTTGCAGGGTACAGCCCTGAACAGGACACTCAGATGCTTCAGCAGAGCACCACACTTCTTAGTCCAGGCCATCATACATCATTTACCTGCACACATTCCTATTAAGGATTTTTAAAAATGTGCACAAGTTGTTTCAAGCCAGCAGCAGGATTTAAACAAAAAAACTTCCAAAGCATATGCCTAGTGTATTATATATAAGTGCTTGATAACTAAATACATGTAGTTACTATGCAACACAGGATTGGGTGTTGGACCTAGTCCTGCACTCTTTACTTAAGTACAACTCCCATTAACTTCAGTCACATCTTCCTAAACTAAAACTGCAGGTTTGGACCTATCCCCTGAACTAATCCCTCTACTATATAGGACAGGAAGTTTCTTTATATCTAAAAACTGGACAGAGTAACTGGAAAATATATGTTATTTACCATCACTTGAAGCTTTTAATAAATGACACAAATATGACAACTGTAGAAAAACAAGGATTTAGCCTTTAAGATATTAGACTAGAATACACAGTGATTGGACAGTTATTCTTGGACTTATATACAGATTGCATTTTAATACTTTAAGAATTCATCTTAAATATTCATTTAAAAGATGCCATAGAAAACTCAAACATTTCCATGATTCTATTCTCCTCCAAGGCCAAATTTGGCCCAACATAATAGTTTACCCAGCCAACCTGTCACATGTCTCTCTCTTTGTGCGTCCAGGTGAACAAGGAATGCCACTGAATTGTTCTCTTATCAGGTGAAAATACTGCACTGTTTTACTTTCTCAGAGAGTGAACAAAGAATTAATAATTTAGGAGGTGGCTCTCACTACTTTTTTAAGAGGTTTTAAAACACTTTAAGCTTTAAACCACTGTATGACCACAGCCACCTTGTGCAGAAAAGGTCCTAGTGACTGACACCGTGCTTGGTTGCCTTTCACAAAAAATTAAATTTGTGTTCATTGTAAAACAAAGGCACTACTGGGAATGCAAGACAATGCTTAAGTGTGCACCATGAAAAGCAAGCTTCTATCAACCGTGTTCATCAAAACCAACGTCTCTCCCCAGACTCTTCTTTCCTGGCTGGGAGCTCCAAACTATGAGGCTGGGGTATGCAACTTTTCAGGCTGTTAACTCAATTTTAATTTAGGCCCAGCTGCAGCGCACTGGTTTTCGCCAAATCCCGCTGCAGACAAAAGCTCCAGAACGTTCCCAAGCTGGTGTAATTTCATCTCCTTCGGTGGAGTTACACCAGGGAGCAGTTCGACCCTGGTCTTTTTTTTTTCCTGCACGCTGCCAATGCAAAACCACCCCCCCCCCCAATGAATGGAACCGCCAGTCGGTGGGGTGAGCTCGGCATCCAGCCCACTCCCCACAGCCTCCTTCCACCTGCTGCTCCAGCCCCCGTGCCCCGCACCACTCAGTCCCCTCCAGACCCAGCACGTGCAGGGCGAGGGTGCGTGCCCGGGGCAGAGCAGGGGGGGATCCAGCCCCGTCTGTGCCCGTCACCCCGCAACCTGCTCCGCTGCCCAATTCCCAGCGTGCGGAGCTGCGGTTCCCCCTCCAGACCCCCCCCCCACACACACAAAAACCCAACAGCTGGGCGGGAGGCCAGAGCACTGGGGCATCTCGGCAGCTGGGCAAACGAGCCCCGGCCGCGGCGCGAGGCAGGCGGGCTTACCCGGGAGATGGTCAGCGGGGTGCTGAAGTCCTTGCCCCCCACCAGCCGGAAGCCCCAGGGCGAGGGGCCGGTCAGAGCCACTGTCTGGGACATGCTGGGCGCGGGGCGACCGGGAGCGCACGCGGCGGGAACGCTCTGCCCCTTCTCCTCCGCCGCGGCGCCGGCTAAGCCCCGGGCCGCCTGACGCCCCTGCCCCGCCCGGGGGGCGGGTCCCTGCCCGGAGCCGGCTGCAGGGGAACGGGCTGGGTGACGGGGCCGCCCGGTTGTCTCAGAGCCCCGCCTCCGCAGGGAGCAGCCGGGACAGGCCAGGAGAGTGGGGGAGAGCGCGCACCCCTCCCCCTGCTAACTCCTAAGGTGCCCCCTTCCTTTCCCCGGTAAACCCCTAAGGGTGCCTCCTCCCCCTGCTAAACCCCTAAGAGTGTCCCCCTCCTTTCCC
>ML677358.1:7299156-7358657 GCA_007922305.1 Dermatemys mawii
CTGCTAAACCCCTAAGAGTGTCCCCCTCCTTTCTCCCTGCTAAATCCCTAAGAGTGTCCCCCCTGCTTTCCCCTGCTGAACCCATGAGTGTCCCCTCCTTTCCCCGTAAACTCCTACGAGTGCCCCCTTCCCCATCTCAACTAAACCTATAAGAGTGTCCCTTCCTTTCCCCCTGCAAAACCCCTAAAGGTGCCCCCCTGCCCCTGCTAAATCCCTAAGGGTGCCCCCTCCTTTCCCCCACTAAACCCCTAAGGGTCCCCCAGCCAGAAGGGGGGGACCCTTAGGGGTTTAGTGGGGGAAAGGAGGGGAGAAAGAAGAAGCTTACCTCTCCTTTCACCTTACTTCAGCCTCTGGCTGGGAGGTTCATGAGACATTGCCCTCTATTTCCTGTGGGTGGGTGCCACCCCACCTCAAACACCACTCCTAGGGGTATCACTATAGCACAGAGGCATAGCCATGTGGTACCCAATAAAGGATGTGACGCAGGATAAAGTTAGTTATGTTTGTCTTATACAATGAGGAAACAGCCTGGAGAAAGTGAATGAAGGGACCAAGGGAATTGCAGAAACTGCCCCCACTTTGCCCTTGTGCTTGCTCAGGACAGAACTTTTGAAGAACCTTTAAAAACCAAGGCTGTGCTGTAGTTTGCTTCCCACAGGGGCTACTCACTGTAATAAGGTTAAGCAGGTGAGTAAGAAAGTTTACAAGATCAGAGCCAATTTCCTGCAACACTTGGGCTACGTACTCTACAAAATCATGTTGCCCTAACTTACATCAGCCTAAAGCCGTGACAGTTATTAAATCACTTGTGAATATGTATGCTTGGCTTCTTGTGTTGGCGGTTCGTGTCCTCTCCAGAAGCACTTGTATCGATTGTATTGTCAGTGTGGGGCATTGTATTACGGCTCCCGAAAGCCAGCAGTAGTCGAGAGAAGCAATGCAGTGTCTGTACTGACGCTATGTCAACCTAACTACATCAGCCGTGATTTCACATGGGTCTGGGAGGCGTAACACACTAAATCGGCATAGAGAGGCACTTTGGTTATCTGGAGCCAAATTTATGGGAAGACACTTCCACAGCTAGGTCAACACAAGGCAGTTTATGTCAACTTAACTGTGTACTGTAGACCAGGCCTAGGAGTAGAAGGTAACTGCGTTAACAGGTTGAGGAATGTTGATTGTTGATTGTACATCACTGTTAACACTTAGGGGGAAACTGGACATTTTTAGTGAAATGCTCAGGTTTTTTTGGAAATGAGGCTGGAGGACTAAAAAAACCAAAACAAACACACTATGATTGTCATTCACATGCCTGCTCTCAACCTACTCCCTGTTGCAATTGTCCCTATAACATGTCATAAAATACATACAAGCCAAAATCCGCTCAGTGAAGCAGCAGCAGGAAAGGCAAAATTGCGTGTCTGCATCAAGTAGTAAAGTATGAGGCCCTGCTAAGTCTTCCATTTCTTAAGTGCTAGAGTTGAATGGATGTTGAATTATAACCATTTTATATAACCTACCATAGATGCAGTAGGGATTGGAGGTGGGCTTCACTTATACTATAATGTGGTTATTGCAGTTCTGGGAGGAAGTCCATGTCTGCAGTGGTAAATTCACTTAAAGCTGGCTGTTACCAGCATGCATTTGACAGTAATTGAGACAGAGACTAGGTCCTAGGAAACAAAGCATTGCAGGCTTGTCTTCGCTACGTGCGGTAGCAATTGGTCTTTTGGCGATCGATTTATCGCGTCTCATAAGGACGCGATAAATCGATCGCCAGCAGTGCCCCCATCGACTCCGTAACTCCAGCTCGCCAAAAGGCGCAAGCTGGAGTTGACGGGGAAGCGCGCTGCCGCCCGCCACCGCCGCCGTGAGGACGGCAGGTAAGTCGGCTGCAGATACACCAACTTCAGCTACGTTATTCATGTAGCTGAAGTTGTGTATCTGCAGTCAATCCAACTCCCTAGTGAAGACCAGCCCATAGAGACAGCAACTGAGTCTGCAGGAGTAAAGTGCAAGGCATCAATCTGTGACCTCAGGACTCCCTTCGTAGATGAAATCTATAGTACAGCAGCTTGTAGATGCAGCTGAAAAGAGTTATGTGCCTCCTCTGAAAACTGGGAGAAAAAAAAGTTCTAAAAAATGACAGGTCTTGGAACATCTTGCTCTCTTTCAAGTTAATGCAAGGACAGGAAAGTCCCACTTCTAAGAGAGACTAAACAAGAGGCCCATTGTTTAAAAAGTGTGAGGAAAAGCAGAACACACTTCTTTAAAAAATGACTTCTTGTCTCTGTCTTGGATTATGCTACATCACATGTTTGTTCTGGGATCATATTACAATATACTCATACAGGTTGTTCATTATGACTCTCCTATTCTTCTCATCACAGTATCTCAGAGCCTTCAGTCTTGTGGGGTATAAGGAATCATGTTTTAACTGTGTTGCCCAATTATATTACAGCCCTTGTATTTGAGTATCTAAATATAAAAACATAAGAACAGCCATACTGGGTCAGACTAAAGGTCCATCTAGCCCAGTATCCTGTCTTCGACAGTGGCTAATGCCATGTGCCCCAGAGGAAATGAACAGGGCAGGTAATCAAGTAATCCATCCCCTGTTGACCATTCCCAGCTTCTGGCAAAGTAAATTCAAATATGAATTCAGGAGCCTAACTTTAGGCACCCACACTTGAAAATTTTGGCCTATGTTCCCACTACACAGTAGCTTTTCATCATTTAGACAGTAACTTAAATTTCTGGGCTTGATGTTATCTGGTAAATGGCCCACCCAGCTGGGCTTTGATGTTCACCCCTCAGTGAGCTGGGGAAATAGTTGAATTGAGACCTTTCCTGCTGTTGCTGTTTGGCTAGAAAGAGTTTTGGGGAAGGTTTAGTTAGCAAGGGTAGAGTGCAGCACTTTGCCCTAGGTTCTCTCTCCTCTCAATGGCAAAGAGATAAACATGTTTTGTAAAAGAAACTTTAAATTTGGTAGGAAATAGCTAAACAAAGTGTAGACTTGGCAGTTTTCTTATGCTAGGGATTTTTCACTGGCATTCATCATGGCCTCATGGCTGTGGCAGCCTCTAGACCACAAAGCAATCTCCGTGGGGAGGGCACTGCAGTGTAACATACTGTCAGAAATTTCAGAATAATTCAATGAGGTAGGAAATAGATGGTTAAACAAAAATGCCCACCATTAGATTACAAATGCTGGAAGTTTGATTAGGAAGCTGCTCCCTGGGAGACATTTCTCTTCAAGGCCTTTTAAATACTTGGCCAAATTCACCCTGGTGTAACTATATTGCCTTAAAAGGGCTGACACAGGGTTGAATGTGGCCTATTTCCTGATATTGCTAGGTATCTTTTTCAGGAAGGAAGGTGTTAGCTGAAGGTCCCAAAGCTCACTGGCACTCTCGCTCTCTCAAACACATATGCATCTTTTCACATATGTGCTTTATCTGAACATAGAGTGGTGATATTCAACCTGGGGGTCAGCAGACTATGTCTAAGGGGCCTGCGAAAGGTTGTAATTACCATAGAACAGTGGTTTCTACCCGTGGTTTGCTACCTGGCTGTCTGCAGGTTATATCTAAGATTTCCAAAGTGGTTTGCTCCTCCATTTGAAATTTTTTAGGGGTCCGCAAATGAATAAAAGATTGAAAACAACTGGCATAGAGGATAAGGGCTCATCTACGCTTAAAATACTACAAAGCACAGCTGCACCACTCAGCTGCACTCCTGGAATGCTTCAGTGTTAGACACTACCTAAGCCGATGGGAAAGGTTGTCCCATCAGCATAGATAATCCACCTCTCTCAGAGGTGGTAACAAGGTCTACAGAGGAATTCTTCCATCAGCCTAGCACTGTCTACACCAGGGTTAGTTCAATACAGCTGCATCTCTCAGGAATGTGGATTTTTCACACCCTGAAAGATGTAGCAATATCAATGTAAAATCCTAGAATAAACCAGCCATACGATTTTGTAGCTAGAAGATGGCCTGATCTTGCTCTGGCTTAAGTTAATAGGAGTAATTCATTGGCTTCAATGAGGGCAAGAATTAAGTCACTGGTCTTCCTCTTCACTCCTCCCTTCCTCCCTCCCCCCCGGAAAGTGTACCTTGAGAAAGATGCAAAAATAAATTATTAGTAGTAGTCATTTGTGTTACCATAAAGGCTAAGAACCCTAGTCATCGACTAGGACCCCATTGTGCTAGGCGTTGTACAAACCCAGAACAAAAACTATGTCTGCCCCAGGGAGTATTCAAGACAGAAAACAAGAGATACATACAGAAAAACTGATGGGGGAATACAAGAAAACAGTATTGGTCAGCATGATAGCTAGTGATCTCAGCACACCAATAGCCTAACCAAAAGGTGTTAAGAAATAAAAACCTAGAGATCAAAATGTAGGCAATGAGAAGTCAAAATCTAAACACCACAGTGCTGTTTAAACAAGGTCAGAAAACTTCAGAAGCTTAGTGACTTGAAAACTGGATAAGCTGAAATGCTCTTTTAGCAGTGGATTTTGAAACTACAAGGGTGGATGACTACTGTTTTTGATTTGTCTACAGTGTGATTTGGCATGTCATATTCTTAGCACGAATAATCAGACAACACCCAGAACAGCACTTGCAGAATGTGCAACTCTTGGCGTAAGTAAAGTGAGTATAGAAACCCACATACATGTGTAAGTCTACTTGTCTGGACTGAGAAGTATTCTGTCTTCAACACTGGTAAAGTGTCAACATGAGGCTTAAGGAAAGTTTTTGGCACAGAGATTAAATCCCTCTTAAATTAAGGTTATCAGTTTGGGTAGAAAGATGCTAAAAAATAAATTTGTATTAATGTAGTGGCCATTCATGGACCAGGACAGCAATGTGCTTGGCACTGTACAGCACACAATGAAATGACAGTTTCGGCCTCTAAAAGTTTAGAATCTAATCTAATAAAGAATTAAATTCTTTTTAAAACATGACTGGGTCTCTTTCCACTTGTTGACTAGCAATTAACAGAAGATTAAATATATGTCTGCTGCAGACCTTAATGAACTCCCTCAGAGCAAACAGTTTAAGTCTGCATTAATGTTAAGTTAGTAGGTACCATGATGTTCCTGAACATTTTATATTCCTCCTGTTGTGTATTATGTGATATAGACTGTACAGCAAGCTCTATCAATGCTCATGCCCATGATTTTCTATAGAAAGCAACGCCAGAATATATCCTAGCAATTCTAATATCTCCTCACTCCTCACACATTTTACTTTTCTTTTTCTAATATTTTGCTCAGTTTTTCTTTCTGGTCTCTCCATCTGACCCAACACCAAAATCTTATCACCTATATAATGCTTTATTTGAATATTCTATTTTGCCTTTCATTATTCACTATTCATTATTCATCATTGCTCGCTTTTTCTTATCTATGTCAGCAAAGTTCTCACGGTTGAAATATAGGATATCCAACTTTATGTTCTATTTTTAACAAGCATTCAGGATAACTCTTTTCCATTTGCCACCTACATGCTGAGGTAGATGTTTTCTTGTTCGCAGATGTGAAGCTCAAGAATGGTTCTTCACCAGCATTTTCAACCATTTGTCTCTCTGAGAATGTTTTAGTATAGCAGCCAGAGTTGACAGTCGTTATCAAAATAGGGGGAATTCACTGCTCGACAAATGACCTTCCAGTGGACTGACATTGTTTCATCATCAGGGTTATTTAGCAGATTTGGAAGTTAGCCATGAAGCCTGTAGCAACAGACTGGGCTCAGAGGAAGATAAATTAAGATTTCCTGATTTTTGTAACATTTGAGGGTGGCTGTATTGGTGTCACTTGATACATCATGTGGTAGCTGTTCTAGATTATTTAAACTTCAGGGAGTTTCTTCCTAATATTATAGTAGATATTTTGATTGTTAACCATATTTTTTTTCCTTCTGTATACTGGATTTTATTACTAGAGTAATGAAAAATAGCCCAAAAGCCCTAACTGTAATGAATCATTTCTATTACACCGGAGAAATCTCCAAAGGTTTACTTAGTTAAAGTTTGTTTGTGTTTCAGGGACTAAAATAGAATTAGGCCACTCAATAGGTTGATATTTGCTCTGTAGGCCTCAGGCATTTGCTAAACATGAGGAGTAATTTGGCAGCTATACAGTGCATGATAAAAGTTTGGATTCTTCACTGCCTGCTTATTCTTGGTCAGGCTAGTGTTCGCTTCACAGCACAACTAATTTCCCAACAGCAGCATGTCACTTTTAACTGGGAGTATACCAAGGATCCTTTAGAATCCTCTCTTATCTGCCAACCATGCTTCATTTGCCTTCTGGAGACAGCATGTCTCAAAGTGCCAGTGCAGTGCACTGATGGAGAGGCATCTAAAGAAGCAGCTGATGCTACCTGTCAGACCTTTCTGGTTAATTAAAGAGTGAGCTTAACTTTAAAAAGCAGGGCAGTTGAACCATGGAGAGCTATTTTTGGTACTACCAGATTCTCTGGTAACTGTATTGATAAGCTGAAAGGAGTTTCAGGAAAGGATTCATCGAATGGTTTGCTGTCTGTGCAGAGAAGCTATATGTCCAGGGAAAAAAGGCTTATCTGAATGATATGCTTTGTGTAAATTACTCTGAGCATTGCTCCAATAAAACAATGCACCTTTTGGAAGAAGTGAGGGTTCTGATTTCTATTCACTGCAAACATTCCTGTAATAGTATTTATATAGCAGGTAGAGATGACGTGTTTGAAAACGCAGCTTTCCAAGATAGGGAATATAAGCATACCTAGTGCCATTTTCTATTCTTTCTTCTAATATGTGCATCTTTGGTGATGTGGGTGAATCAAATTGTGCACCCGAGGTTTGCACAAGGGATTTATGTGTGGACTTCTCCGAGTTCCTCATAGAACAGGAGTTTGGCCATCCTTGTAGTATCATTTCTCCCTCTCTCTCTACACTGCAGTGGGGAGTCTTTGTGCTGTCTGGAGTGGGAATAGGATGAGGAATGGAGTGGGAGGGGAATGCACGTCATCTGGCCTTATGAAAATTACAACCCTCCAATGGGATGATGTGGTGGGATCTCAGTAAGACAGTCCTTATCATGATTTCCTCCCTTTCAGCCCCCACCCAAGGGTTTTTGCATGGGCAGAATGATCTGGCAGGTATCTTTATGTCAGAGGAATAAATAAGTGAGGACATATGGTGACAAGGGTAAATTTCAGGGGTATCTGTGCTCCTAAGCCTTAGGTGCTTTTGAAAGTCCCACTTGGCAGCTAGTTAATTGAAATGTAAAACCGCAAGTTAGACCTTAGTAACACTGCTTTATGGATAGCGGCAGAACAGCTACCTAAATAATGAATCTGGTTTTACTTTGTGCTTTATATAGGGCCATATATACCCTTGATCTGTGGCAGAACTCAATGTTTTTAATGGGAGCTCTGTGTGACTCAAGTGTAGCATGGCTTGTTTATATCTGTAATGTTAAGATACATTTATTTTATCTGGATAAATGATCATCATCTCTTTAAGAGGATATTCCTGGAACAGATAATTTTTATAATGATAAAGTACACTACACTTTCAGTATACCAAGTTGTCTCAAAGATTAAATCTTATAAAGACTGAAGTTTGGGTCAGGTAATGTTTCTATTGGAAATTTACAAACCCTTTGGCCCTGACCTAGATCTTACACCAATATAAGTCAGGAGTAGCTCCATTGAAGTCAAGGGAGTTATACTAGGGTAGAGCAAGTGACATCAGAATTAGGCTGTTTTCTTTCTGAACAATGAAACAAGTTGCAATCTGCATGCAAGAAAAATCCAACTGGGCCAGAAATCTGTTCTATGTCATCAGGGGTGAAAGTAATAATAAATTCTTACTGATACAGGGGACAGCTCCAGCTCCCAAAAGGGATGGGACCTTGGGTAGAAGGGGCGGGGCTGGGCGGGGAGGGTCACCCTCCACCAGCTACCCCATTCAAATTGCCTGGCCCCTGCCACGTGGGGCTATGGCAGCGATTTTAAATGGCCCGGGGAGGAGGGGAAGAAAAGTGGTAACAACGTTAAAGCGCTGCCACAGTGCGTACTGGCTGGTACCGGCTTCTTACCAGTACATCGTACATCGTACATCGTACTGTACATCGTACATCGTTTCATTAGTAAACAAGAAACACTAAACTCCAGTTCATTTTATCACTTGAGAGTTAATAATTATTTAGTGGAAATAATTTTGGTGAATTATCATCTACAGACCATATGTGAACAGCTGATTGTACACATTTGATATTCAAAATGTTATGTGTTGGCTAGTTTTAACTATCTGCATAGATAAGGTATTGTTTATACTGCCTAATAGTATGAATACAACTCTTAGAAATAGGTTTCTAGTACAACTGCCCAGTCTCAGTTTGAAATTAATTTTCAATTAATATTCTTTAATATCTGTTTAAAATTGGTTGTTTCCATAAAGTCTGATTGAAAATGTTCATGGAAAGTAAATATTGAAGAGATGGAAGTAAATTCAAATTTTCTGTTTGAGATATTCACAGGCCCTTTTTGGAGACATTTGTACAGTTGTAGTGCTAACCTTTACATGGTCCTTGCCCTTCCAGTAGTCAGAGTTCTCAGAGGATAGCCTCTGCTCCTTTCTTAGATTAATCATAACTCCTTGACAGTTTCAACTTATGTTCTGCTGCCACTGACCACGCCAACCACTCTTGGTACCTCCCTAATCTCACGGGGACCTTTCCCATGCTTTGTTACAATGACCTGACTGTAATTCTTTAACTAATAATATATACAAAAAATCTTAGGTTCAGTTTTGAATCTCATTATTTGTATTAAGTTCAGGCAAATCTGAACCCTGTGGCAGATTTAACTACAGATTTGAAAAAGTTTACATAACGTCTAAGCTTTGCAGTGCCTCAGTCCTAAGCTATTTTGGCTTTTGAAAAGTCTTTGGAATATCCCTCTCCGTTGGAAGTCATCACTGTAAATTTGATTTAATTCATTTCTTTGTCTAAGTAATGTATGAAATGCTTATCATAAGGCATCCAAGCATCACAAAGCAAAAGCCAAGGTACAGTAGAAAACATTATTAAATCAATCAAAAAGTGCTAGCTGGCCCATTAGTATTTCTTGCACTGTAAACAGTCATCTACAGGGGGTAAAACTGGTTACTAAATTTGTGTGCCAAGGAACTTTGTAGAATAATTTTTATATTAGTGAAAGCTTTACCTTGTGTTCAGCTTTTGCTTAGATTCCAAAACAGACAATGTTGCAGAAACCAGATAATTCACATTAATGACTAGGAAACTCATTGTGCATTGTGAATATTGTCAATAAATGGCAAGAACAAGGCTTAATACAGAACAAGATGAACTTGGTTCATTTGACTATTGTAAATTCTGTTTTAACTTTTTATAATGTCCCAGAAAATGTACTGTAGCCTTTTTTTGTAAAAATAAGTAGGTGTCTTAAATTTTGAAGCCTCATTTAAGCCCTCTACCATTCAATCTTTGCTGACGTGAGGTGCAGCCACATTCTCCTCATTTCTCTATCCCCCCGCATCTCGAGTTATACAGCATATGGATTAGCTGATGTAGTTTATTAGCCAAATTCTACATGGGATAAAACCTACTTTCCTTACTCAGATAGAAAGATGAAGGAATGGATCAAATCCTGCTCTCATTTTATTCCATTGCAAAACTTCCAGTGACTTTAAAGGAACCAGGGTAGAATATTTATGGAAGCCAATAGTCCAGATCCTGGGTTACGATGTGGGCTACTTTGCATTCACCACCGGTGTAAAGCAGACCAACAGCCAGCATAACAATCACAGGAATTCCATCCTATCACAGAGGGATCTTCCAAAGTGGGGATCCTGCATACCAGCTCCTGCACTACCCCACATTACAAATGGTGTGGCCAGGGGAAAAGGAGCACAGCAAGAAGGTTCATGTACTTGAGCAATCCTCTGCTGCTGTAATAGTCTTTAGCAGCCCTCTCTGGGTATAGGGTCACAAGAGAGGAAGAGAGCTAAAAGAAGGTGAAGGAGAGGGCAAACAGCAGATGACCCAAATGGCACTGAAGCAGCACAAATAGGCATAATGAGAATCCAGGAATCTGACTCAAGTAGCCAGAAAGCTAGCCAAAGTGGCCAGCTTGGGATTCCTTGAGTGAAGGAGATTCTCCAGCTACTTTAGAGCTACCATAGCCAGCCCTACATCACTGACCAGCTAGTGCATGCAAGCAGGCAGCTTTCTCACCTTTCACCTGCCCACCAGGTTCTGTGTCCAGCGTAACTAGGCCAGATGCAAGGACCATGCCCATTGTATCCGGTGATCGATGACTTTGTACTAAAAGCAGTTTAAATGGTTATGGTGTGAAGAGCAACAGTAAAATTAGCTATTGCTTTCTTTTTAAATAAAAAATAATTTTCTTGGAATGCACTATTACAGCTGCCTGTTTGATTGATGAACCATTACTGGAAAATACCAAGGAGAATATTGGCACAATACTGAAAGCAGAAGATGTGATTATACCAATGATCTGTTTTTTCCTGTAATTGTTGTTCTCATTATGGATTTAAATGATCAGTTTCCTGTCAAAAGCAGCAGCAGGGAGAACAAAGTAATGTCCCTACTCCTTCACCCTAATCTGATATGAGTCATTCGCATGTAGGCTACTGAAAAATTAAACTCTTGTCTTGTTTGCTGATACTTTTTCCTTTCAAGATCCATGGCTATTGTCAGTATATTCTGCAAATAAGCGTGTTGCATTTTTTATTATTTAATCCAGGAAGAAGTCAATTAGTGTACGTACTCCATTTAGAATGTTCTGAGCTGTATTTTGAGATCTTAATCTTTTGGGGCATGTTTTATCATCTTAAAATGGACCCAGTTGATATCAATGCTTCTTTTTTGGGGTTCTGTACAGGACAGGTACAGTATGCAGACAACTGGAGGAGATTAACCCAAATGCTCCTAATTTATGCAGGTCCAGGAAAGTTTACCTTTTATCATTCAGAGATAAGTGCAGCAAACTGTTTTTAAAAGGCTGACTTCCACATATGCCATTAGTTAAATCCCAGTAATCTCAAAAGTCTACTAAATGGATTTCACAGGAGTGTCCTAATTCATTTCAAAATTTTCATCAGTCTTACATTTTTAGGGTCTTATGTCCCTGTAGCAGGGTGGTCACTCACTCCAGCCCGGAAGGGGTTAAAACAGCCCTGGAGAGGGCTGTGGCTGGGGGAAAGCCGTGAGCAAAGGCTGATTGGGAGGGTGGCCACAGCTGGGGCCAGGCCCAATCAGGCCACAGCTTGCCCTTATAAAAGGGCTGTGAGCCACGCGCTCAAACAGTCTCTCTCCCGGCTGGGAGGGAGCACGGCCTGGCTGTCTGCGGGACAGGGTACCTGAAGTGGAACAGTGCTGGGGGAATAGGCTGGGGAGCTCCAGCCTAGCAAATCCCCAGGTTGCAGGCCTGAAGTGAGGTCTAAGGAGGGTACTGGAGCTAGGCAAAGGCAGCAGGTCCAACCTCCCCGCCCCCTTGCCTATGATTGGCTTTTACACAGCAGCCTGCCCCAGGGTGCAGGGCTTGATGATGCTCCAACAGTCCCCCACTCTGTATTTATATTTGAGTTCTTCTGCAGGATACTCCCTTTTTACAATATTCCAGTGTGAACAGAGTAGGGGATCATGTACAGTAGCTTTGTCCTGCTTCTGCAGCTCTAGAAGACATTGGTATTATACTTGTACGCAGTTCTGTTCCATAAAGCCAACCCGTTCCAGTGCTCCTTGTGCTGATGTCTCTGCATTGTTGCAGACCACATCAAATGTCAATTCCCAATCAGAACTTGTACCCTTTTATGGCCAAATGAACGGACTCTCTGTACATAGTAGCTGAAATATACAGAAGTAGTTAATGGGGCAAAAATGCTGATGTAGACATAGATACCTGAATTTTCAAGTGGCAGATTTTAAAACTATCTGATAGCCAATAGATCTTTTTCTATGGGAGGGAAGAACTACATGTATTAAACATGGATAAACACATTGTAACAGGGTTGCCTGTCTCTTTAAGGGTCAGGAAGCCTGGAGCCAGACAACCTTGTTTGATTATCAGACCCAACTGGGATGGGGTCAGGTGATCCTTATAAAGGACTGAAAGCTCTGAGGGAGGAGCTATGGAAAGTAGGTGGGGTATTATACTGTGTATTCTCCTTTGGTTTGGGAGAGGAAGAAGTTGGGGTTGGTTTCTTTTTGGTGAGTTTTGTATTTGAATTAAATCATAGCCTAAGGGAAGGATTAGAAAGATGTGGATGCGCCATTAGTCCTTCCTGAGCTCCGGTAGACAGGCCAGCCATTTTCACCAATGTAGGTGAAATGTCTCAGAGAGGTGACTGGGTCAGGGAAATTAAACTCTCCACACATTGATAGTCCCAACTCAGAGTGGAGGCATGCTTTGTACCCAGCTTGTATCGGTTCTGTGCATAAATAGAGGAGTTCAGTCTCTTGGGCAGCCAAATCACAACAGTGAAACTCTCCTCCCCAAAATGTAATTTTTCAGGTTGGCATGAAAGCAAAGCAATTTATCTTTAATGTAGTGTATCAATATGCCCATGGCTTAACTTCCTGGCATATATCTCCGTTAGTCTTCCCTGACTTAATTTTGAACCCAAATTAATCTCATAAGGCACAAATGGATCCTGAAAACAACAATGCGGTTAACTTATGCAAGATGAAAACTGGTCAGATTTGTAGGCATGTTAGCATATATAGCATTCTCACCATATCACTGTAAATGGGCAATCTAAACTTTGGAGATTTGTCTAAGATTTTATATTATTTCTCACTGAGGCAACAGAGGAAAAGCTTGGTTTTATTTAGCTTTAGTTCTGTTCCCTGGTGTTTGCAAGTCCTAATATTTTAAGCATTTTATAGTTTGCATTTGTGAATACCAGTTTTCGAGAACTGGAACACCAAATGTAATGTTTTTAGAACAACACTGGAACCCTAAAATATAAGCAATATTTTTTGTTGATCACCACATTATAAAGCCATTACCTATGCTCGTACTTAATGCTCTCCCAAGCAACGTATGAGCATAATTTCATAAAGGCTTGCTAGAATTTAATTTATCAACTTCCTTAAACAGACGTGTCCTATTTCTTTTGTTTCCTTTTCTGTCTTTGTGGAGATTGTTGCTACAACACTATCCATTGATGGTCTCTGCATTTAGTCATTGGTTTCCATTCTAGCACTTAATGCTTCCACTCTAGCGCCTGTTCCTTTACAGTATCTTCCTGTCTGGACTGCATACTGCCTTTCCTACTTTGTTGTAAAGTGCTAGGCACGTTTATGAAGCTATAGAAATATGAGTTACATTCCTATTCAGATTAGCTCATATGCATCCATATGACACCATTCAGTTCGTATTGCCTACAATAATAATAATGTAATCTACAGACTTTGCCAGTGCACAGCATTTGGCCCTTCTGTCTTGTTCTGTTTCATTGCTCTACAATGCCTGGTATAACATGTCCCTTGAACTAACATGTTCAGCACAAATATGAAGTCTGTCTTCCCTTTCTCTGGTTCCAAACGTATAGTTGTTAAGACTTGAAAAATTGAACCTGAAACAAAAAGTTTAAATATGCTTAAAAATTTTCCATTACTCATAGAAATGTATAGAACACATCTTAACGCTTTTTTAAAATAGAAAGCATTATACTACGAAGATACTGTACTTAATGATACGTTTGCTGAGAAAACACTACCTTGGAGAGAAGCTAAAGGGATTTCACTGAAACAAATGCATTACATATTTCTAAAATATAAGACAGTAGCATCTGATTACCAAGGAATGTTTTTATGGTGATTTAGGAATGCAAGATAAAGTGTTAAAAGATAAAAAAATAATAGTAATTTGGTCTCATAAAATGCCAAGTAAGAATGACTTGTTCAGGTTTTTAATTCCTGTCTGATGCTTTGAAGATTGAATGTTTCTGCTTGGCTTTAAATATTAACGTTGTTCTAAAGATTCTCAAAACATTCTTGTCAGTGTATCACTGGCTTCTCTGACTATTGCCATGTAAGTGTTGCTAGGGTTAATTGCCCCACGATATTACTGTGCCTATGTTGCACTGCAGCATCAAATTGCTTTGCAATTTCCTGTTTTTCTGGAGGCCCAGAAATCTGCTTGCTTTTTTTGGTCACCCTAGTAAACTGCTTTATTTCTCTCAGCAGCTTTAGTTTCATAACTGTTTTCATAGTAATCGGTGTTGCTGCACAGAGAGAGAATGCAAATATTTAGCATGGGTTCACGTTTACTACTTTGCTTTCATGACTTGCAGGAGATTGTTCCTCTTCAGAATGTCTCAGGAGAAGAATGAATAGTTTAAACATATATGTTCAAGGAAGCTTTTCAGTTTATTCATCCCAAGATACTTTTCTAAGCTTGCATTTATAGAACTTCATAAATAGAAATAATAGTGTTGCTTTAAAAGAGATGAAAAAAATAATCAATACCATATCTATCTTTTAGATTGCAATTTGCAAAGATTATAAATCAATGGAAGTTATGCACGTGAATCAAGGGTAACATAAAGCTCACATGCCAGCCCTACTTGGGTTTCTCAGCATAAGAGCTTAGAAACTCTGTTGCAGAGTTCTTCTCCAACTGTCCTGTAGGGAGGCACAATTTGGCCCCTAAACCCACTGTTCTATGTGACTCTTGGGTCACTACATCATACTGCACACTATAAGTCCCCCACTGTCAGGTACACCAAATCCCCCTCCCTAGTATGGATTTTCAGCCATGTAGCAAGTGAGGACCTGCAATAACCTCCTGATGGATTTGTGCATAGGTATTCACCCATGTCTGTGAGTGGCTGCTACCTTTGGCCAATCCTTCCCTCTACAAGATGAACTTTGAGACTTGTCTAGACTAGGATTTAAAGGGTTGGTATCATGGGGGCTGGTGACCCGGTCATTGGGAAAGGCTAGCCTCTGCCCACTCCCCTTCTGCCCGAGGCTCCACCCCTCCCTCTCCGCACCTGTCCTCCCGCCCCAACAGGAGCCCAGATGTTCCCCACTGTGGCCTCCAACCCCAGTGCCCAGGGCGGCAGTGCCCCCAGCCCTGGTGCCAGCCAGTTCCTGCAGGAGGTAGGCAAGCCAGCCCCAGCCAGCCTGGGCTAGGGCAAAGCACTGGGAACTGCAGGAGTAGGCCTGGGGGTGGACTGTGCGGGGGGCACAGCCTCCCGCAGCCTATGATACCAGTCACCCGGGATTGGTATTCGCATGTGTTTGCTAATACATTCCAAAAGTCTAATGTAAACAAAGCAGTATAGACCTAGCCCATACTCAGCTGGTGGAGTTCAAGTCTAGTCTCCCTTGCTGTCATGTGCTATACTGCTTTGTCTACATTAGATTTTTAGAACATATTATCAAACAGGCTGATAACACACCTTTAAATCCTAGTCAAGGCAGGCTTAAGGGGCAGCGGAAAATGAAGCATAGCCAGTGCTCTCCAAGCACTGTGGGTTTAAGGAACTTTGTGCCTCTCTGATAACAACATAGGCCATGTCTACACTAAAAACTGTGGGTGATACAAGTTAAGTCAGTGCATGGCCATCAGTGTCTGTATATCGCTCAGGCACATGCTTGCATCAGCACTGTGCATACTCACTAGGAGTACTTGTGTCAACATTAAGTGCAGTACACCACGGATGGTCTCTGGTGTCTGGGCAATGCTTTTGAGGAAATTTTCACCATGTGTTGCAAGATAGAAATGAATCACCCAGGGATCTCTGGAACCTCGGAGTCAAGTCCCCAGCATGCGATTTTCTCCATCCCGTAATACCATCCATATCCCATAATTTTTGTGGTTTAAAAAAAATCCCTTAAACCTTTTCAGGATTTTAGGTCTCTGCCCTCTCTGATGGAAGCATGGAGGCTACAGAGCTCTGCACTATTCTCATGAATGTTGCAAATTCAGGACACGATTCTCCTGTATTTGCAGACCTGCCGGAAGTTCTGTAACGATGAGGAACGTAAGGATTTCTTTGAGAACAGTTTGGTTTATGAACACAGGACTGTTTAGATAGCTGCAAGCAGGGACATTTTTTCCTGACTGGTGGATTACCACTGATGGTACTGAAATGCCAGTAGTGACTCTGGGGGCCCAGGCCTACCCCTGAATCATGACGCTGTACACTGGCCACCTTGGTAGCACCAAGGAAAGATTCAGCTACTGGCTCCGCAGATGCAGAATGTTTGTTTGAATGAGTTTTTGGTAGGTTGAAGGGATACTGACGACGTCTACTTACTAGTTTGGATCTCAGTGAGAGAAATATCCCAGTGCCTGTTGTGTCTCAGATGTTGTGCAGTGCACAAAGGAGGAAAAAGCTGCTGCCAGGTTGGAGGGCAGAGGAGAGCAGCTATCTGCTGACTTTGAACAGCCAGACAGGAGAGCTATTACAAGAGCCCAGTGCGAAGCTATGCAGTTAAGGGAGGCTTTGAAAGAGCACTTTGACAGTCATTCACAGTAATGTTCTCTGGGCCTGGCGCATCGGGTGCCACTTGCTTTACATTTATAAATTTGACAGGGCGTTTTCCTGAACCTATGAATTGCATGGGGCTTGATGTGCAGTTGCAAGTACTATTTGCTCTGATGTCGCTGTGCACTCTGCAATGTTTGTTGTGAACTAATAAAGATAATTTCATTCTCCAAAAATAGAACTTTATTGAAAGGAGGGGAAATAGTGCAGAAAATCAATCTGCAAATGAAAGGTTATACAAATTTAACATAACTTCAAGGCGCGATCATTTAAAATTAGGAATGAAGTAAACACTTAGGATCAACTGAGTGCATACATAGTCTTTTTGTTATGGCTACACTTACTCTATATCTATGAGAACCAGGATTGCTGAATGTGAATCTGGGGTATCTTTGCTGTTCCCCGCGTGGAGTAGTAGGGGTAAGGATGCAGGTTCTCATGCCATGTGGTATGTGGGGTGAGTAGGTTAGGGAGCAGCTACCATGGAGTTTTCCAAGGACTGCAAAGTGTGGGAAATCTGGGATTTGAGGAGCTCTAGATCAGCAGTTCTCAAACTTCCTGAGACCATGACCCTTTTTTCTCCTACGGTGGTGCGGCGCGACCCTTGTATGTCCGCCGAAATGCTGCCGAATTGATTACTTCTGCATTTGGCAGCTATTTTTGGCGAACATACCAAGTGCTCCCGAAATAGCTCAGTATGTCCGCTGAAAAGCCGCTGAATGCGGAAGTAATCACTTCAGTGGCTTCTCGGCGGCCACAGGGACTCGCGACCCCTCGGGAGGCGCCAGTGACCCCCCAAGGGGTCGTGACCCCCACTTTGAGAACCGCTGCTCTAGATCAACCGGGGTCTGCAGCATTTCAGTCTGCTGCCTGAGAAGACCCACTATGTCCTGCTGTATTTCCTTGTCCTTTTCCTTCTGAGGGCTTATCTACATTACCCACTGGATCGAAAGGCAGCGGTCGATCCAGCGGGGGTTGATTTATTGTGTTTAGTCTAGATGTGATAAATAGACCACCGAGTGCTCTCCCTTCGACTCTGGTACTCCACCAGGACGAGAGGCACAGGTGGAGTCAATGGGAGAGCCTCACCCATCGATTTACCACAGTGAAGACACCACAGTGATTAAATCTAAATTCATCTACATTATTCATGTAGCTACAGTTGCATAACTTGGATCGATCCCCTCCCAGTGTAGACCAGGCCTGAGACTCTTGGGCCTTTCTCCTGTCCTCTGTCCTTCTCCATGCTGTTGGGCACACTGGCCCTCCATACCCTTTGTTCGTGGTCTGACGCAGCATCTTGCAGAATGTGTCCAGTGGCGCAAGTACAGCGGTACAGTACACTGTACCAGTAAGATATTTATAGCTGGTACTCCGTATCGGAAAGACAGAGGAGGAGCACAACATGGGGCCACCAGGTAGCCCCACACCAGCAGCTGCTCTGGCGCAGCTGTACTGCCCCCAGCCCTTCTACCCAGCTGCGTCTCCTGTCTGGGGTCTGTACAGCAGCCCCGCCAGAGGTCAGGGCTGGGGTTGGGGCTGGGGATGGTACAGCCACGCCAGAGGAGCAGCCGGTGTGAGGCTACCCAGCAGCCCCTTGTTCTTCTCCTGTCACCGCTGTGGTTCCAGAGAGCCCTGCTGTTCAGAAGTCTTCAGCGCAGCAGGAGGTGGACAGAGCCCCTGACCAGGTAACATGGGATGGATCATGGGGAGAGCGTGGGGGTCCTGGGCTAGGGGTGGAGTGGGGACGAGTCACCTGGGGGGGTCACATGGGTGGGTCACGTGCCCCCCACCCTTTAGCTGGTGCCACCCCTTTGTGTCCCTCCCACAAGTCCGGCATACCTGGTAAGAAATGAATTCTACTTGCACCATTGAACACATCCTATCTTATCCTCTTCATTCTCCTCCACATTAGGGTCAGGTTTTCTAGTAGCGTGGAGGGGGGGATCCCTCAAGGCTGCCCCTCCAGAAGATGCTGATTAAAATAGACGGCTGTGCCCCTGGACTTGCAGTCACAAGAGAAAGAGAAGTTTCAAAATTCCCTTCCATTATTCCCATAAACAATTTCAATGTGTCCTGCTTACTGACACTTCAGCTTTGGAGTGCCTAAGCACAGGACTGCTCTCTGGCCCCAGCCATGGTGAGAATGGCCCACTAGGGACAATGGGGGCAGGATTTTTATATTGCATTAAGCTATAACATTTCAGTCCCTATTCCCTGGGTGAGAGGGCAGGGCAATGGCACTTGAGCATTGCCACTATTTTCCACAGGCTGCAGTGATCTTACTTAATATCTCATTCCTGAGATCACAAAGGCACAGAGACAACAGCTGCTACTGGTATCCCAAAGTTGCCTGGGCCCGTAGACTGCTAGCCTCTTCACACCCAATCAATGTATATGCTAAGTTCATCCTCTGCCTACAGCACAAAGACAAACTTGCCACAGTAGCTTAAAAGGAATAGTATCAGTGGGGAAAATCTCATGACATATGGTACTGTGAAGTAAATTTACAAGGAAAGTGGTGGAAGCCCACTGCTGAACCATACAAAACTGATGTGGGTAGAGAACTGGAGAACAGAATACAGGGAAAAATCCTTCACTGTGGGTGGAGTGGGCTAGGTGACTTAAATCTTTTCTGTGACTGTATGAATATAGACCTAAGGAGCGATCAGAACTTATGGCCTGCTTCCATGTGAATGTTTACAATATATTCAGGGAGATCTATGGTCTTGTAAGGACAATCATGCCTGGAATGATATTAGCCAATTAACACAACTGTCCAAGTTTCTCTCTAGCTTATCAGAGTGGGCTGCCTTCCCTAATTTGGCATGAAAAAAACATGACTGTGTGAGCAGTGTTATTGGCGTGGGGATACCAAAAGTCTGAGCACAAGGAGCTTGTGGAGAGAGGTGTTGTGCTGCTGAATCATGCCCAAGCTCTGCAGCCGTCAGGACACAGAAGCCCAGACAAACTGTCAAAGCCTCATTCTGGTCTGTATTGAACCCTGGTTAATTTATCTCCATTTATGGAGTTATTTTCTGTCAGGCTGAATATTGCGTTACTTTTTGGCTGCTTCGCTGGAGACAAAGTATTTAAGATGATTTAAACAAGTAACAAAATCCATTTTAAACCAAAAATTACCCCCAAGTGGTGGCTTATTGTGTGTGTGGTTTTTCTGTTTTGTTTTTTTGTTTTTTTTAAAAAAACATTTTATGTAACCTTCCTGCTGGGAGAATAATCAAAGGGCAAGATCTTCAGCTGATGTAAGTCAATGCAGCTCCGTTGAAGTCTGTGGAGCTGCGCTGATTTAGGCGTGCTGATTTAGGTGAGCTGAGAATCTGGCCCCAAATGTTTTTGATGTTGTGCTAGGAAAACTTGAAACATTTTTGTTTTAATGCCGACGTTCACTCCCTTCCTGAAAGCACAGTTATGAAATTCTTAAGATGATAAAGAAGTGCTTTGATTTCACGAGCACACACATGCCTTAGAGGACTGGATGGCTTGGGGTTTTGGCTATGGGATACAGA
The DNA here is from genome assembly GCA_007922305.1 of Dermatemys mawii. Lineage (NCBI taxonomy): Eukaryota > Metazoa > Chordata > Testudines > Dermatemydidae > Dermatemys > Dermatemys mawii. The sequence goes on from ML677358.1 coordinate 7,319,232, forward strand.
GACCGTTGCCAGTTTAACTCTGGTTGAGATCAGCAGTAACTGGAATGTCATTCCCATTTAAAGGCCCTTGAATAACAAAGGAAATTCACACTCCTTGAACTATTAAAACTATGGAAAAACGAAGTTCTGGATCAACGTTCCAGCATTTAGATATATTGTGGTATGGGAGACAGAGATGCCTAGTAGATAGAGCACTGGCCTGGGACTTAGGAGGCTGGATTCTACTCCTCCCTCTGCCACTGGCCTTCTGGATGACTTTGGGCAAGTCTATTCCTCTCCTAGTACCTCAGTTTTCCCCACTGTAAAGTGGGGATGGTGACACTAACTTCTGTGTGAAGTGCTTTGAAATCTACTGGTGAAAAGTGCTGTTTAGGAGCAGAGGTTGTACTGTTACCTTTGATCTAGGCTAAATGAGTTGGCGCTCTCATTTCTTACAGGACCACATCACATCTTATGGAACTGATTCTCTTGGGGACAATCTAAGCAGGCAGGGTAAGAAGTAAAAATAACTGCAGGAGTGTAGTGGGAATCAGTGGGGAGGAGCAATCTTCCCTAAGTAACCACACTCCTCTTCTCTGGAGATGACCAGCACACAGCCTGTGCTGCTCCCAGACTTTGGCCCTAAAGAAATATGTCCTGTTAGTTAAATTGGTTATAAATACACTCTGCAGTGCAATTTTTAAACAGCTACCTATTTTCCCTCCTCATTTTTTTCTCAGAAAGTAGCAAAGGGACATTACCCTGTGACAGAGTGCAGGGGAACAGCTGCTGTACCAGCACTCTGATCACTGTATCAATTACATCGCCCTGGAGTAAACTCGGGGGACAAAAACTGCCTAATTGATGGATCAGAATGGGATGGGGAGAGTTAAAGTACTAATTAGCCTGTTAACTCAGGGAGTAGAAGCAGACAGGCAGACTGGCTGGCTTTGAGAGTCAGAGCTAAGAATTTAAGGGGCTGAGGAATAATATGTTGTTGTAGCTAAGGTGCCACACAGTGTTGTACAGGTGATGAGACACTGTAGATAAACCACCCATGATGTTTACAGGCAGAGAGTCTCTAACCAGTCTTGTGCATAGAGGAAGACAGGAGTGGAGGGGGCACCCCCTTACATACCCTGAAGGATTTTTTATGTAGTAAACTAAAGCAAACCCTCCCCTGTACCAGAACTTGTTACTTGTGAGGCTTGCAAAGAAATCTGGGTCCATGCAATTATTCTTCCCATTTACTTCCTCTAGTACCTTGAATCTGTTTAGTATCTTAAGTCACTTATGTGTCTACACAGGGATAAAAACATGCAGCTGGCTCCGGTTCACAGGGCTCGAGCTATGGAGCTGAAAGATCACCGTGCAGAGTAGACCTTAGGCTGGAGCCTGAGCTGTGGACCCATTATATTTTGTAAGAAAATGTAATACTTCCTTCAAAACCCTATGGGCAAATTATGATGTTATCACATAAAAGTGGATGTCTATACAATAATGTGGTTTGGCCTTCTTCTGGTGTAAAGAAATACTTAATGACAATGAGTCACACTTCTATAACACTATCTGATGATCTGAAAGTGCTTCACAAATGCTAAAGAATTTATCCGTGGAACACTGTGAAATAAGTTAATACAACCCCTTTTCTACAGGTACAGAGACATTCAAGTGATTTGACCAAGGTCACTGCAGAACAGGGAGTTTTTAATTCCAATCCTATGACTTAACTATGAAACAATCCTTTCTGTGTCCTCCCTGAAATAATATTAAGCTCTGTTCCAGCCATTAGGGAATTTGATGCTCGTTTTGAAAGATCTCCAAAGAATGTCGGTAGGAAAATAGCAAAAGACACAGTAGCATAAGCTGTTCTCAGGGAGGACATTAATTATATACGTATGTAACATTACAATAGTGTCTAGGATTTTCTATATATTTCATTTGAAGAATCCAGTTTTTGGCATTGCTGTGTTCTCTAAAGTTTATTTAAAATATACTTGGAGACTCAAGTGTTCTGATATAGGATCCTTACCACTTGATGTCTACTTGTCAGACTAGGGTGCTAAGCCATGTTTCCTTTTGTCCTGTGGAAGTCATGTTAGTAACACTCGCTTCACTTTCTGGGGCATAAAAAATGTGCGGTTCTATATTTATGTTGCATTTAATGAAAAATGTATTCCATAAAGATTTCAGTACAATAACCTGGGATGCTTAGAATGCAGTACTTAATGATGTGCCAGTATTATCTTTGCAAGGCCCATGCAAGGACTTGATCCGACTCCCACTGAAGTCAGTGGAAAGAGCCCAGTAACTTCAGTGTGGCTTGATTGGGCCCTGTATGAAGTTCATAGTTCACTTCAGGATGAAATTTGGGGATCCTTTTTCTTTCTAAAATGTAAAGGAAAACATGTGTCCTCCTGTTACTAAATCTAAGAAAGAAATATACAGAGGACCATTATAGCTTCAGGGCCAGCTACTCAACTGGTGTGAATCATAGCACTTCAGTTAAGTTACTGCCACTATGTTCATTTTATACCAGTTTAGGAACTGGCCCCATATTCTGAAGGCTGGTCCTTAACATGGACTGGGACATTTTAATATTTAAACAAATGTATGCTCATATAAGGGAAACCAGTGTTTCAAAAGATACATATGGTCAAAGACTGCCCACAGTTACACTAGTATAAATGCAGAGTAATTCTAAGATTTATACAAATGTACCCGAAAGAATAATTTGATTCCTTTAACAGTTAATAAAGTTCTACAGCTCTTAATATATCTGAGATTTTTAGTGGGAAGTCAATGGACCTGACACTGAGGCCTGTTCTATACTGGGGAAGGGAGAGTCAACGGGGAGCGCACTCGGGGATCAATTTATCACATCTACACTATTTGTGGTAAATCGATCCCCGATAGATTGATCACTACCCACCGATCCGGCGGGTAGTGTAGACGTGCTCTTAGATTCTTGGGAAACACTGAAATGAAGTGCTTTGCTCACTGAAACCTAGGTTTGTTTGTGATGCTTTGCAGAATCTGGATTTCTAATTAATCCAGATTCCAACAAATGCTTCATTAAAATGAATGGTGAGGACCTCTCCCTACTATGTAATGCTTATCGATTTTCAATGAAGCTGAAGAAAAATCTGTTGCAATCCAACATATTTTAGTATTAGTTCCAAGGGGTTATTTCTAATAAGTGTCATTCTCGGGATGATTCCACTGCAATCAGTTACTAAGACTTTCTAATGAATCCAGTTCAGAGGTCAGAACCATGGATTAGGGATTTCTAATGAATGCAAATTTCCTATATACTGTACTTGGAACTGCTCCATTTTCAATGTGGGGAAAAAGTCAAATTCCCTAGTCCTTGAATAACATAGGAAACTCTCATTCCTTGAAGTACTAAAACTACAGAAATTCAAAGTTTTGAATCAACCTTACAGTATCTAGGTAGATTATGGCAGGGGAGGCAGTGTTTCCCAGTGGATAGAACACTGGTGTGGGACTTGGATTCCATTCCTGGCTTTGTCATTGGCCTGCTGTGTGATCATGGGCAAGTCATTTCACCTCCCTGCTTCTCAGTTTCTGCAGCTGTAAAGTGGGGATAATGATACTTACTTCCTCTGTAAAGTGCTTGCAGGTCTACTGGCGTAAAGCACTATATAACATTATTGCCTGGTGACATAAACATGCTCTCTGAGATACTGCTTGTTTTCTGTATTTCTTCACCCAAAATATCAGTAATATTCAGAATTACTATCAGGTACCATAGGTAACAAGGTAAGCTTTGTGCTTGTTTTTACATCCTGAGATTTTTTCAGGACCCTTATTTATTATGATTATTTATTTACTATTCAAGCACAACTTGCCATTTTTCACGGTTTATCTATGCGCATGTGGATAAGAAAGCCATGACAGATCTTGGATGGCCTCTTTTTGGGAGCTAGTGTCTGATTTTTGTAGCAAAACATGGCACAAAGTTGCTATCAGAGTTGTTTATATCAAATTGTATTAATCACTGAAGATATGCTTTGCGCTTACATCACTTCATTGTTATTAGGTTATATTCACACTGTCTAAACACAGTTTATTTTCAGCTGCTACGCTCTAGTTCTTCTCCAGCTGTTCAGTGGTTCTGGCCTGCTGTCTTGGCTTCCAGGGTAATTTAGCTCTGCCACAGAACTAAATAAGAGTAGGCTTTTCAAATGGAAAATCTGGAGTTCCAGTATGTGCTGTCACGGTCACTGCAGCTGTAAGATCTGGCTTTCGTCTTTCTCAACTGTTATCCAAAGATGTGCCCAGTCCACACAAGGATTAGGGACAGGAATAGACTCTTAAATGCTTTTTGCTGCATTTGGAAGCTGTCATCCAAATTAGTCATTGCCTCATCTACTGTAAAAGTAAACAGCATTCAGTTCCCTATTCACTATGTGTCAGATCCTCTGCTGGTGTAAACTGGTCTACTATATAACTCTATTGACCTAAATGGAGCTGTGCCAATTTACCCAGATGAATTTCTGGCCCTGTGTACTAAGGGTTGTGCAGTATTGATCATCTATTTGTCAGTCCTAATTGTTTTATTTCTAAATGTGGCCCTAACTTGTGAAAAACAGTACAGAAATCTAGATTTCTGAAGCACGATGGCCATTTTACCTGGGATCCTGGAATCGGCATTTGGAACAGTAGCAGGCAAGCACTCTTTGATGGAAAAAAAATAGGTTCCTCAGACTTCCTGTGAAACAGAATATTATATTCTATAATAAGGTTAGTCCTTTAGCTCAAGCTGTGCAGATTTATGCTTTGAGCTGTGGAGGTTCCAGGTTCAATCCTCAGTGCTGGCCAAGATATTTGTTCTTATACAAGCACTTATGTGCCAGTCATAGCATTAAATTAATCTTCTTGTCTACATCTGTTGAGAGCGTGCCTCTTTAGCTGCAGCTGTAGCAACTTCTGTCATGGGAAGCACTGTTACCTAGTGGTTATTAGAGTACTGGCAAAGGAGTCAGGAGACCTAGCTTCTGTTCCCAGCTCTCCCCTGGTCTGCTGGATAACCTCAGGCACTTTCCTGTGCATCAGTTTTGCCTTCTGTAAAATGGGAATAATGAGACTGACGTCTTTTTAGAGCATGTTGAGATCTACTGAGGAAGAGTGCTACATAGCAGCGAGGTATTTTTATTTGTTTGTTTATTAGCTGACTAGTGGAATGAGTCCCATTGTCTTGAACTCAATGCAGAGGCAGCTCTACGTGTTTTGCCGTCCCAAGTGCGACATTCGGCGGCGTTTCTGCAGGCAGTCCATCAGTTCCAGGGCTTCGACTTACCCTCTGCTGAATTGCCGCCAAATCTGCAGAAACGCCTCACTGTCACCCTAACAGTTACCAGCTGGCCACCCCCTGCAGCTTGCCACCACAAGCATGTGCTTGTTGCGCTGGTGCCTGGAGCCGCCCCTGACTGGATGTAATTGGAATTGGTCAAGTATGGTTTTAGACCCTTCATTGCCAGTAGCTGATGGAGAGTCTCCTTCAGCTCAAGTGATAGAGAGCTGTATTTTTGTAGCCAGAGGAATTGAACTGTATCCTGTTTGCGGCCACAAAATTCTGAATGGTCCTGGTGTGAAGATTACAGTTGTGATGTTGCTATGTGGCAATGCATTTATTAAAATATTTTAGATCCATATATACAAAATTTCAGGCAGGATAGGCCTCAGGACGTGTGTGCTCTTGGCTCCATTATTGCTTTGGTGGGCTATGGGGATCTCTTGAAGCTATTTTAGCTTACACAATAGACTCATTTGGATTTCCTTCAGGTAGGGTGCTCACCCAACCAGGTACCACTAGGCCCCTGTTTTCTGCAATTTCTGTATTGGGCACAGTGCATTTCTGACCATTCTACAAGCCAATGTTTATTCACAGATCAATTGCTCACCTCCTATATGCCTTTAATGACACCATCAGTATGTTCAAGCCCCATTCCCATTTATTAAAGGAAAGAACTACAGGTGAAAAGTTTTGCTAGATGTTTTTGGCTGTGGAGTCCTGAAAAGGAACTATACAAACAAGACCTCTCCTGGAACTCTAGCCTATAGACCAGCAATGTTAGTGAGAAATAATGGAACTTGGACACAAGTAGAGAGTGGAACTTCCCTTGTACTAAGCACAAAACATGTTTATTTAGGAAAAGGTAGATTTAGTAAAAAGAGAAGCAAGCCTGAAGAGAGAGCCTGTTATGGCACTATTATTATTATTTGTGTTCTAATAGTAGCTAGGAGCCCCAGTCATGACCCAGAACCCCATTGTGCTTGGCACTGTGCAAACACAGAAAAAAGAGACAGTCCCTGCCTTAAGGAGCTTACAATCTAACTACAAGACAAGAGACAGGAGATGAATAAAAACAGTCAGATCGGGGAGTACAAGGAAACAAGGAGACATTATTGGTCAGCATGTTAGGGAGTTGTTTCAGCACACCAGCAGTCAAGCTATGGTCAGTGTAAGGAACTAGAATTATTATGTGACTAGTGTAACTGCCACATAAGTCCCAGTCCTACCAGTTAAAGCTTCCCTGGGAATTTTCATTTATATCCCTGACTTCCCCTGCAAAACTTTCTATGTATTTGTTCCATGAACCTGTTTGAACTTTCCACTCCTGCTTCATTTTTACCCGTACCCTTTAGACATGTGCAGTGTCTTCCCCATGCCTATTCCATTAGTGTTCAGATATGCTGCTAATGATCAACAATGATGGTCAAATCTACAGGGCCGAATCCTGAGAGAGGCTGAACACCCCGAACTCCCACTGACTCCAAGGAGAGATTCAGGTACTAAGCACCTCTGAGGACTGGCTCACATTTAATAAACACACGAGTCTTATCAGGAACTCTTCCAACTTTGTTTAGGTAAGTATTTGCTCCATGAGTCTCTGTTGACAGAAAATTTATCACATGAGAAGTACACCTGTAAGTCCTCTTGGGACAAGTCTCTTATTACTAGGAAGACCTAATTAAGAAAATGCTAGATAAAGCAGGACAATAGAGATGCACAAATAAGGAACCACAGTAGAAGTCTGACAGTGTGCTGTGAGTTTTAAACTGTCCTCGTTGCTGACAAAAGGTTATTCTCTTTTGATGTATGTGTATGTAACTCTGATTAGAGTTCCTGGGAGTTCGGCCTATGCGTGAGAACAGAGTAAGATCCACTGTACTTCTTTCCAGGAAAATCAGGTTGCTTATAAAGTGGTTCCTTAGTCTTTAAAAGAGCTGGAACATGTTTGCAACTGATCATCCTGTCACCACATCTCTTATTTACACTGACTTTCAGACTTAATAGGCTAGTTTACCAACAATTGTCCCAAGTTTAATATGGATTGAGACATAAGAGAAGGGTGAATATGTCTTCAAAGTATAGCAAACCTTTTCATTCATCTCCCTCTGAGATTATCATTGATTGCCATGTCAGGCTTGGCCTGGGCCTTTATCTACCTGGTATTTCTAAAAAGGATCGGATAGGGGTCCAGACCCTCAGCCGGTGTAAGTCAGTGCAGCTCTTTTGAATTCAACTAGCTATGTTGATTTACACCAGCTGGAGAAGAGGTTTTTCCCTTTGGGTGTGGATGTGTATGTATTTGAACAAAAAGAAAACAACCATTTTCATCTACAAAACAGAGAGAGGAAGCAGTGAATATTCTGGTCTCACACTCCTGGTGATTTAGGGGTACTTAGGAATGAAGGCGGCACCGTAGAAATTTTGTATATGGGCCACATGTAAATGCAAGTGTCCACATGAAAAACTACAACATAGGCCACTGTCCCTTTGAAAGTTCAGTATAACCCGTGGCTATCTGGTTAGCACTAGAATTGGAGCAGTGAAAGTCCACTGGACAAGCCATTAGCAAAATTTTGATGGTGGCTTTTCTATTCAACAGGATGGAGAGAGAGAATATTTTAACATAGTAACTCTCCGATAGAAGGGCTGGCTCAGTGATTGATGAAGCAGGCCTGGGTCCAGATGTTGGCATTGTGACACTGAGATACAGGACTCAATCCTCAGCTGCACAGAGTTTATACTTGAAGCAGTGGAGGAGAGAAGTTGGGGAGCAGAAGGTGGCTCTAAGCCAATCTTGGGCTGACCTTGGGCCAAAATCGTCCCCAACATAATTTACAGCAGCTTGTAGGCTGCTCTTAAATTATGCCAACTGCAGTGGGGCTGCACAAGGACTGCTGTGCTAGTTACGATTCAGGCAGATTACTGTGCACAATGCACCCTTCATACATGCTCCTCCATACCCCTTGTGTGGATGGGTGAAGCAGGTTACTGTCCCAGCTCTACACCCCCCAGTAAATGTATGTCGGGGAGTTCTTAGCTGCTCCATGAGGGTTGGTTTTCACTGCTGATGCTCAGAGAAGCGTGCTGGAGCTTCTTTTTAGAAGAGCTGTTTGTCAATATTCTGATTTTAATTACCAAAAGAAAAAAGCCTCCATGTTGAGTGCAGATGCCATGGAACACTGGGAGCAGTGCAGATATCCTTCGCTAGTGTCCAAGGTGGGTACCAGATATGCTAGAGGTTGTCACCTCTTCTGATCACACCATTATCATGTTTTTCATTCATTTGCCAGTGCCAGATTGTTAATTTGGGCATAAGCCAAACTGTTCACCATGCCAGATCATCACAATAAATGCTTTCAAACCAATGAAAACATATCGGCATGGAATCAAATCTGATTATGACGTAAAAACAACCATAAAATCCCGCGCTTGTTTATTGCTAACTCTTTTGGCTTTTTGTGTATTTAATAGGTTGACAAAATAAGGCCTCAGCTGCTCTAAACTATTTGGCACATAGTTAGGGCAGCTTGGAAAAATGTTCACCCTGCAATTTCTATTCCACAGTTATTTAGAAAGGGGAGGGAAAAAAAATCAACGACAGGCATTTTTCACAATAATGTCCTAATTAGACAAGCATGCAATTTGATATATTTTCTGTGATTTTTTTTTTTTAATTTCCTGGCTCCATAAAAATCTCTCTACTACATTATCTGTTGACCTCTGAATTACCCCAGCTGTAACCAAAATGATAGATAGATGGATAGATAAATTAGATTAGATGTATTAGCGGGCCTGAGGTTTAAAGAAAAAATGACTCATCCTGTCCGAAATCCCTGGCAAAAAAAACAAACAAACACCCCCCCCCCCCCCCCGCACCGTTGCACTATACATGCTTTCTGATTAAAAGAGGTGTTAGACCACCGGCTTTATTTTTGTCACCTAATCCCTTCTCATTTGACTGCTTTGTATTAATGCTGCAGTACAGCAGCTGGCTTTAGCTAGACCCGGGCAGAGGAATAGCTGTTCTGGGGGACAGGAGGGAGATAGGGCAATGGAGGCTGGCAATGTCATGCTAGGAGGTAGAGGCAGGCAAAATAGAAGGAAGGTGTCCAAAGCAGCATGTCGCACCTTTGGGAAGTGTCACATGCCCTCTACTCAATACTGGCCTCCAGGGACCAGAAGTTCAGCTGTGTGAAGGCAGGACAGGCCTAGCTCTTCGAAGTCCTGCAACTTCATCCATCTCCTTCACTGTACTCCGGGCACACAGGGAACAGCATTAGCACTGTCCCTTGTGAAAGAGAGGGAAACAATCCCACTCCACTCTGTAGTGCCCCCACCCCAGGGAGCAGTGCTTTGACTCTGCAATAGCAGTTTCTCCTGCGTTTATCAATACTTGGAATCTGTTTAAGATTTGCTGACAAGTCATTTAGGAATTGAGTATGTATGGTGCTGTTTGCTGTCTCACCCTCATTTGTGGATGGTAATGACTATTTCTGGGATTGATTTAATTTTTTAATATTTTTTTCATTCCTTTTTTTTTTAATAAGCAAAAATTAGTATTTACCATCCCAAATGTGTATTCCTTCAATGACATTGAACACTACCTCCTGCCAAAGCCCTGTCCTTCTAGGGCCTGATCTAAAGCCCAGTGAAGTCAGGGGAAAGAAAATATTTCCCATTTACTGCACTCCAAGACTTTGGATCAGGCCCCTGATGAGACTGTCCCAGTGAATACATTGAAACTTTAGGGCCCCTTTTAAGGCATTCACGGTGTGTGTTGTATAAAAATCTATTCCCAAAGTTTGTCAAGGGGAGTTTTCATCCATTGCACAGGAACTCATAAGAATTAGCACTCCGGTCCATTGAAATGGGATTGGAGTGCTAATTCTAATGAGTCCCTATGCATTTGGAGAATCTCTGATTCTGCTGCTGAACTGGGGTAGAACAGAGTTGTAAAATTCAAGCAGGGCCCTGATCATTAACACCACTTTTACTCCATTGAATTAACTCCATTGACTTCAGTGCTGTTGCTATTCATTTATGCTAGTGTAAGTAAGAATAGGATCAGGCCCTAGGAATCCAGGTTGGATTTGAGCGTTCGAGTTTTCAGGACAGATTTTCAAGTTGTGTAAATTGATGGAATTCTATGAGCTCTGTCAATTTATATCAACTCACTATCTGGCCCATCATCATCATGCTGGATTTTCTAAAGCTGAGCCTCTAATTTGTTATTCTATTTGCTCCACCCTTGGATCCCACAACTGGAAATGTTTCCCTGCCCACATGCTTGGATTTGCTCAGGGATCACATGGGTTTCTATTCCTGAGCAGAGTGGAAATTGCATGATCATATGGAAAATACCAATAATGCTGCTAAGTTTTGTTTCTATAGGAACTATAGTTCACACCAAAAACACACAGTCACATTGAGAAAGGGCATCTCATGGAGGACACGTACTGGGCTTTGTTATTGAGCAATGGCATAACTAAGGAATTAAATCTGAGTGGTGAATGTCTGTGCTAAGTTGGAGGTTTCTCATAGTTCTTTCTGACCGTTGAATATAAATTGTCCTTCTCATGGTCATCTTGTGTAATATGGTCTTGTATTGTGTATGTGGCTTCATATGCTTACATTAATACATTGGATGATGTATCTCTGTTATTGTGCCCCCCTTTCTCCTTTTGTCAAGTTAGTTGTTCTAAGTAAAACATTTCACCCCCCAAAAAAACCCCAATAACTAACCCAGGAGGGGGAGCGCGGGCCCCCGCAGCTCAGCCCGGCACACGGGGTAGGGAGTGCAGGGCCCCATGGCTCGGCTGGGAACCCAGGGTGGGGAGCGCGGGGCGCCACAGCTCCCTGCAGCTCAGCCCGTCACCCCCGGTGGGAGGGCAAGGCCCTGGCTCCTCCTTTGCCTGGCCCCTGGGCAGGGAGAAGGGGGCTACTGGCACCGTTCCCCCTTCTCAGCTGGCGGGCCCGATAAAAATGGCCGGCGGGCCACATGTGGCCAGCGGGCGGTAGTTTGCCCACCCCTGTTCTAATCCCTTCCTTGATAGTACTGCATGGGAAAGGAGTGCAGGTTCAGGGTCATCCCGATCCATTGACTTCAAAATGATTACTTGTGATTTATACTGGTAGATGTGAGGTCAGAATTAGGCTTGCTCCATTTAAATTATGGATATAAAGCCACATCCTGAAGTCCTTACTCCCAATTTGCTCAGTTCCAACAGTCCTGCCCCTCCTTTCACACCAGTTTCTATTAGGTGTTAACTTACGCTGGTGTATAATTGGAGTGAGTGGGATCAAAATCAGTGTGCTGACTTGTATGGGATTTGGACTGAGTAAAAGAGGGCAGGGCTGATTCTCCATCTCTCGCCTGTCAGGTCATGTCCAAAGAAAAGACAAGGTGAGTCTAGGAGCACATCATTCTTTTTTGGTAGTGCTTTTTCACCTACTTTACACAGGTGTAAATGATGTCACAGGGAGACCTCAGGATTGGGCCCATGGTGAATATTCAAATTATAGGATTTTCAAAGATGCCTAGGAGATTTGAACTCCTGTGGGAATTGGACATCTAAATCCCTTAGGCAGCTTTGAAATTCTCAGCCCAACATCTTATCAAGAGGAGGGGAGGAATGAAAAGCTCAGGCTGACGTTGAGGAATAATTTTCACAGCCTTGGGTGCGGCTGCAGCTCCCTGACTCCCACTGACATTAAAGAGAGTTTCCTGGCTGCAGCCCTGTGCAAGAATTCAAAAATGTGACTCAATCTGTATCTGAGGTGCTGTACAAAAGGAAGGTGAGGCCCAATGACATGGGTTGCAGATGGACTGTCAGCTCCACCTCTAAATAACCCGGCTTTGTTAGTTCATGTCATAGCTTTGGGCTGAGTTGTACAACAACTTTAAATAGGGTGACCAGACAGCAATTGTGAAAAATTGGGACAGGAGGTGGGCTGGGAGGTAATAGGAGCCTATATAAGAAAAGGACCCCAAAATTGGGACTGTCCCTATAAAATTGGAACATCCGGTTACCCTAGCTTTAAAAATTCCACATTCTCCTCCTCCTCCCCTCTTTTTTTGGAGGGTTTATCAAACATACTGTGATTAGGGAAGAAAACAGATTGGCTGGTGTGAATGGCAAAATCCATTCACTGTGGGGCCATTTTAAAACATGTTAACTGCTTCTGCAAACTGTGCCTCTTTCAGGTCGCCTGGACTATGCTAATTTTTTTAAATAAGGGGAATGACTTTGGGACCGGATCTTGGGGCCTCCTGCCAAGCTGTGGAGAGCTCAAAATGCAGTGGAAAGAAAGAATGTTGGATTCCTACTGTGCAAAAGCTGGAGGCCATATAGGGGACTTACCTGGTGGTGGTTCCCTCTGTGGGTCAGCTGGCGACGGGCATTGAACAGTGGGTCAGTGAGCTATGTGAATTCATCCTGTGTATGTGTGGAATTGCAGCTGTGCCTAGACTGCACAGATGCTTATCTCATCCCACCCTGGTTTCTGAAGACGATTCCATCACCTCAGCCCTTGCTTAGCTCTTTCTCTCCTCCTCTCAAACCCAATACATTAGTTTTGTGAGGGGATTGTGAGCCCTCTAGTGGTACTTAGTGTGTTCTGTGTTTTGAAATCAGCCGGAGCTGGTTACGGAGATCGTGAAGCCTGGCCTGCTTGTATGCAGTGAGTAAACACAATTTTGTGAAAACCAACTTGGCCCATGTAGTTTATTTGTATTACTGAGGCTGAGCAAAAGACACAGCTGGTGCCAGGATCTAGCCATAGACTTTGATGTATCCTTTCACAGTTCAAAGTGCTTCCAGTTCAGCAAAAGCTGTCTTAGCTCAATCTTCATGGTCAATGTGCCTCCACACTTCCCTTGAGGGGACTCCTTTAGGGTCCAGTCTACACACACAAATGGTGCTGATATAATGAAATCAGTGTTTAAATCAATGTAGTTAAATTGGTATATATGCGTGTGTATATATTGGATTAGGAGTGGATAATATTAATTTAGTTTTAACATTGAATTAATCTAACTTGCTGTTAGACACTCTTAAATGATTCCGAGTGCCTACATACAGTGGATGTATCAATTTAAGTACATCACTTTAGAAACTGATTTAGTTAAATCAGTGCCATTTCTGCAAGAGGTCAGGGCCGAAGTACAAAGGGGTAGTTTATTCTCCTGACCCATTCATTTCTTGGACTTTTTGGTAGGATTGTAACAAAGGCTCCATTTAGCACTAACTTTGGTGGTGGTTCTTGTAATGAAGACATTTCGCTTCTAATCCACCAACATTTCAGAGGCCATCAGATTCTAGCTTTCATTTGCAGCCAATCTGCGCTGTGCTTGAACTGACAATCTAGAAATAAAATGGACAGATTTCTCTTTCAGTTACCTGGTGTGAATCCAAAATAACTAGACTGAGCTCAGTAGAATTATCCTGAACTTATCTACACTGGAGTAATCGAGGGCATAATTTGTCCCACTAACTTTGTATTCTGAGCTAGTCAGCAACCTGTGTTTTGGCACATTTTATATTTAAAAAATCTACCTAAGTATAAACTGTAAATGTTCATGACCATTATGATCCACAGGATAAATATGGATTTGAGTATTCATACTAATTTTAGGAATGAACATTATTTCTGAGATTAGTCATAAGGCTCCATAGGAGCCATTAAGTCTACCTTCTGTCATGCATTTATCCACCCTGGGTGCTTTATCAGCAATCCATTATTACTCTGATTCTAGTATTAATGCTCAAATACTGTAGCTAAATAAAAAGTTCTTAAATGATAAATTCCATGAATAGTCTAGTACGATGTTGATATTATCCTATGTGAAATATACTACATAGGATATGGAGAGACACAGTGTGAGCAAAATACAAATAAATCTGAATTATGTTTTAGATTTAAAGTTACCTAATAATGGCACTTTTTTACTCAATGGTTCTGCTCCCTGTCTCTTCTCTACACTGACAATAATAATTTTACTCCCACTAGCTGCGCTGAGCCAACAAAGCTATTGGAGAGGAAGATAGATTCATTTCCAGCTCCTGCGTTCTGACTAGAACTGTTAACTAAGTTCTAGTTAGTTTTTTTTTCACTGGAAGTAATGCCTGAGAACAAACAAACAAACAAACAAACAAATAAATAAAATAAAAAATCTAACTTGATTTTCAGATCCAGGCAGAGACATTTAGAAAAGCCATCTTTCTATCTGTAAACTGAACAAATACGATGTGCAGTCAGAGGGCCAGTAAACCAAGCCACCCCGCTTTATAGTACTGAAGTTGGGGTTTCGTGCATGAAGTTTTGTGAAATCTCAACTCCAAGCACTGTTTGACAGAGAGAGAGAGAGTTCTAGTAAACATTTAAAAAGAGAAAACATGCTACCAATGTGTACGTAGCAGCATACAGCATTTTCACTTGTACAGGGCCTTGCTGAAAGTCATGTGTCTAGGTTTTGAAAGAGATGTGGGCTTTCAGTAGAGCTTGTAACCTGCCTGTCAGCTGATTTGTGAAATCATTTTCAACAGTGGGTTCTGCACCATCATTTATGCTGTGGAATCATAATAAGATAACATCTCTTGTGCTCCTCTTCTCCAATGAACAGAAGTGAGAAATTTACACTGCCTGTTAAAGATGAACTTGTCATCACACCAAACATTACATGATCGCAGGACACCCTCTTGTGGCTATGATGCAAACTATTACATCACAAATTTGCATGTGATTTCTAAAGGAGCTGGATTAAACTTCTCTAGTGGAGAGGATGGCATAGGAGTTTAAACCCCTAGTTGGATACTAGAATATTCAGATAATTGCAATTTACTGTGAGGGAGAGGAGTGTCATTTGTATGGGACCTTAAAAGCAAAGACCTGTCTGCTCAGCCTGGATAGTAACCATTGCATAGCATTCCTATTAAAAGTAGGAGTTTACACTGTTCTGGCCAGAATTTACTTCCCCCATCTCCATTGTGCTGTATATCTAACTACCACTCATCACCTCCAAAGATGGCTGGAGGTATACAGCGGTGATGGACCTTATTCTAAACCTCTCTCCAATCTAAACCTCTCTCCAATTGCACCAGACTATGTGACATGTCTGAGCTGAACCTCACCCCTCTTTCTATAAAGGGCCAAACCAAAACCCTGGATCCAAATACACCTTGACCTTTAGGATATTTTGGATCTGGACTTAAATTTTGCAGCTCAGGGTGAAAAGAAGCAATTTGAGATACAAGATGCACTATTAACGTTACACAGAGACCATTATTGGTATAGGAAGAAAGAGCACTTTAATTATGACCTCTGTTTTAAAAATTAATTAGAGGGCTTGCCCCCATTCTTTGGTGAGAGGAGTGGGGGGAATGGGGAATGGTTCATGGGGGCCGGAAAAGACTGATAATATGCAGTTTCCCTGCAATCAGAGTGCACTGACAGGGTAGATGGGGGTATTTGGTGTGTGTCCACTGAAGGAGCATCCTGAATCCCTTCCCCACTGCCCCAACAGTGCCACAAGGAGGAGGCACTGCTGAGCCAGCCAGCAGCCTGGAGACTTAGGGGTTCGGAGTTCAGTCACAGGTGGGGTTTAGAGGCAGTTCAGGGAGGCAATACCAATTATGAGCTAATTATGAAACCTATTTAATTCTACACCTTAAAAAGGGGGGAGGCTACTCTCATGAAGTACAGGGGTGGGGGTGTTGGTTGTGCTAACCAGAAGCCAAGTCAGAGAGTTGTGGGGAAAGTATAGGCACTACACTGTGTTGCTTGTACTGCTTTAGCTCACTGCTTGTATGCCACATGGAAGGAAATATATCTAGATGCCTTTCTGGGGCTGGTGACATTGGAGAATGCCCAGTGGTCATGTGGAGAGCCGGCTCACAGCATTGGGTCTCATTTGTGCTGACCTTGATTCAGAACAGGACAAGCAAAGCCTGCCTTGAGGGTCTTCATGCAAAGGAATTTTTGCTACTATATAATAAACAGGCAGCATTGTCATGGTAACAGAGAAGCAGCCAAACTTTGCCCAGGCAAATTCCACTTTGGGAATGTGCCAGACTGCATCTAATTGTCCTAAAACAGAGTAGAGTGCAACCACCTTGACATCAGCATGGAGGTGCAGCTGTGGATGCTACAGGTCCCAGCATGAAGTTTTCTGTCTTGAACTGAGCAGCTGTGGCCGTATTCCACAGGCTATGTTTGGCTCTCAGGCATTCTTTAGCAACCTGAGCAATAAAGGGAAAAACTCTATCATTGTTCCTAATACTGCACCACTTGCTACATTCACAAAGAAGCTGAAAGTAAACATTGACTTTGTCCAGAAAAACTGATCGAATTTATGGACCCTTAACACTTGTATTAGGGTAAGGATAATATGCCAGACCAAAGTATTAGAGTCTGAGCTAAGCACGCTGAACTCAGTGGTGACACTTACTGTACAGCTAAATGTATAATCAAGATTCTCTGCTGGTGTGATTCAGTATAGCTTCACTGGTGTCAATAAAGCTATGACAGTTTGCCCCAGCTTTTCCATAGTGTAGTTTTATTGAAGTCCTAGTCATACATCTAATAAAACTAGACTGATCTGATTAGAGGAAATCCTCACAACTTTTGATGGTTTTTTAAAATGTGAAATATTAAAAAGTGATTTATTTACTTATTTATTTCAACCAGCTCTATTGGTGGTCCAAAACAGGGGAAAATTTTTACATATATGTTGTCAGCATTTTTCTCAGTTTGTTTTTACTCCAAAATTTTATTTAAAAAATCAGAAAAATCCTACTAACACACCTATTTAAAACATATTCCTTATGTGCATTAATCGTGAATGTTTAGTTTTTCTTTTGTCATAATGCATCAGCTCTATATCTTCCAAAAAGAGCAGAAATAAAACGCAGTACATCATTTGACAAAGCCCAGAGCCTGAGACATGAAATAGCATATCCCATGTCATAATCCCCAGCATGTATATTAGGAAACAAACCATAGAACTGATGAACAACGCTCTGTTCCTGTGTTGTATAAAACAAATAAATTCTTTACTCTTTTCAAAATATTGAACAAAACTTCTTGCCGTTTCAGGTTAAACCATCTGCCTGTCTCTTTCTCTCTCTTCTTGAGGACGTTCTGCTACCTAACTAAGAAATGGAATCCATCTCCACCCCACTTAAATTGTTTTAAGTTTGCTTTGAAAAGGAGAAGTTGATTGATTTGTTTTCACCACATCTTGTGTTACCAGTTATTAAAGAGGGGATAGACTCAGACTTGGAAGCTGTTTCTTCCACTTCATTACACCAGGAATGAATTTGGCTCGTATATCCTATGACAGGCAGACCGAGAAAAAAAATATTTCCCTGGAAATAATCCCAACAAGAACATAGTGTAAAGGCAAATGTAAATTTATGTATGAAATTCATTTATGGACTTATAAAATATGTCCCCCGGTAGAAGCTAAAGTGAAATGCATTCATTACCTTACTTAATAGATCCCTGTATAAATTTGCCCAGCCATTCTCTGCTTATTTATGCTGAGTATACAGTGCACACAGTCTTCTACTGCCCAGTAAGGAATTAAAAACTGTCTAACTCAGGCAAATATTCTTAAAATCCAGTGACAAACCAGAAAGTACACTTGGAACTCCAAAAGTTAATAAGTCTCCAAAGGAATCTGCTTCCTCATTTTTCTGTGCTGCTGGTAGAACTGGTCAGGTGATGGATCAAGGCTCACACTTTAAAACTTGGGATGCTTTCGAAGAATGATCCCTGGTTTTGTATCCAAAGTACTGAAATGCGGGTGCTGAAAAGATATGTACCAGTGGCAGGTGCTGATTTGTGGGGTGGAATATTAAAAAGGAAAGTTATTGCTAGGGTATCGCTCGCTGAAATACTGCTCAAGGGTTGTAAATGAACTGAAGCAAAAATGAAAAGACGTGAGCTCAGGAAAAAGCTGAAGGGTTAAATACTGTGTTGGTGGAGAAAGCAAACTTTCATGAGCAAACTCACTGTAGCTTTCTCCATTCATCCATGGGTGGGCCAGAGGTGATAGTGTGAACCTTTCCCTGTCAGTATAGATGTGACATCCACAATCTGCAGGATCTAGGAAGGGCTCAGAATTGGGAATTGGATCCTTTAAACTAAGCACATTTCTGTCTGGCTGGTTTTCCATTTGAGGCTGCTGTTAAATGTCTTGCGCAAAAAAATGGACTTGGCAAAGCAGCAAAGGATGATGCATTGTGAATAGGAATGTAGACTTAATAGTCAGAGCTGTGGCTAGTCAGCAGGAACATAACAGATCCCAGAAGTGTTGCTTAATTGTGATAGTCCCCTAGTGATAGTATAAAAAAACCTATAGTAAAGTCCCTTGAATACAAAAGTGCCTCTGGATTCCAGCCTTAATGAATGTTGTCCATATATAGTACCAGTGACTGCACATTACCCTTCATGCTGGACAGAAGAGTTCCCCATTTATCTCCTGAGACAACTTTGGTTCAAAATGTATCTGCCAAGGCTTGAGGTTTCTTTTCCTACATCAGCAATGTAAATAAAACACAGTTTTTAAAAAGGCTCTTGTAATGCCATCTATGCACATCTCTTAACTATATCATTCTCTGCACTTAAAAGGAATAATCAGACTCACTAGTCTTTCCTGCTTCTGGAGTTGATTTACTCTGGAGTCTGTGACGAATGACTCACAAAACATGTCTTATATTAGCTGCACAGTCATGTATGAGATTTGTGTTGAGATATGGTTCAAACAGGGAGGAAGGATGGTCTGTGACACAGTGATGAGACTTAAGAATGCTGTGTTCTGTTCTTGGCTCTGCCACAGATTTCCCATATGGCCTATCAAAAGTCACTTCATTGCTCTGTGCCTCAGTTTCCCCTATAAAATGGGGGTCACACTACTCCCCTATCTTACAGAGCTATTGTGGATCTAAATACATTGTTTGTGATCCTTGGCTGGGAGATGCTATAGCACAGCCTGTGTAACTCTGGGTCATTTTTGTTTCCTGTTTACTGGGTCACAGCAAGGCCATAATATTTACAAAAGGATCCTGAGCCCAAAAAGGTTGAGAACCTCTGCTTTAGAAAAGATCAGCCTATAGGTGTTATCAAATTTCAAAACCATATTTATAATATATGACTTATAAGCATGGAGAAAGAATAGCTCTTTCCTCTCATACAGGGCAGTCAGACAGTCCTGTGTCTGGAAGGATGCATTTTTAGACACTTTAAATAAACTACACTGGCAATTTCTGGAGGTTTCTACATTTCCAGGAGTTTAGCTGGCCTTGTAAACGTGCAGTTGGGCACAGTTCAGAGAGCTGCAGGAACCTCCTTGTACCATAATTACATAAAATAGGAACATGAGCCATCAAAATTATTCTCTTGGCTTATTTTACTGTTTTTCCTATTAATTCCATGTTTAGTTTCTTAAACTAGTCCCAGAGGCAGCAGGAGTTACTAGACCTTTCCCATCTGATCATTGTCAGATACCTTCTTATTCCACTAGACAGCTTCAGAATTTAACTAAAGCAATCCCTCCTTCCATTTTACTTTACTGCACTTTGCTTTTTTTAGTGTCTTCAGAGGGTCCAATCTTGTGAGATGCTGAACACCTCCTGTGAGGGACTGAGCACCTTCAACACAAATTAGCTCAGCACCTTGCAGGATTGGATCCTGAAGCCAACATCTTCAAAGCCTGTGTAGGGTGACCAGATGTCTCCATTTTATAGGGACAGTCCCGATTTTTGGGTCTTTTTCTTATATAGGATCCTATTACCTCCCGACCCTGTCCCGATTTTTCACACTTGCTGCCTGGTCACCCAGCCCAGGTAGCTTTCTGCCTGCTCCTACATGGGCTCCGTGCATGTGAGACTGCTCAAGGCATTTTCAGAGCACGTGTTTACTTCCACCCATGTTCTCAGCATGGCCCTGATGCTCCAAGAGGGCAGAACCTTGGCATAGTTAATGGGATATATGATCAATCATTTTCAAAAACACTCAGAAAGAAACATTTTCTCCTATCCCCTTTCCCCGTCCTGCTCAGCCAGCTGCTCCTGGCTTAACATATAGTGGTCATAGCATTTACATGACCAATCCAGGAGGTACGTTTAGGTAGGGTAAGTTTAGGTGGGAGGGATGGGGGGAGGGATGAGGGGAGTGGGATTCATCTTGGGTTTGGCAATTCATATAGGAGCTATGCCGCCACTTGCTGCAGAACAATATCTGACCATGTGGGAGTGGGAGCCAGAGAGATATTCTGGCTCTTGTTCAGAGATGGAGAAGATCTAGGAACCGAGCAGAAACTTCCTTAATCTCACAGAGGTACAGGAAATCCAAAGGCACAGGCTTGGCCTGGAATCCATCACTCATCTCTGTGAGGAGCTGAAGGAGGCCTGTCTGACAGGCATTGTGTCAGGCAGAGTCCCTACTGCCATGGTTATGCTAGCTGCTATGTCCTTTCAGAGGACCAAACAGGACAGCGCTCGAATAAGCCAATCTACTACCGCCCATTGCCTTGGGGGCTTCCTCAGCACAGCAGAGAGGGCTCAATACATCTCTTTGGACATGGACTGAAACAAGGTGTTAGCAGTAATGTAGGACCTCAAGGAAAGAGCCCACTTCCCTTCCATGACAGGAATACTGAATGGGATACGTGTGACTCTGAGGGCTCCTGGAGCCCAGAAATAGGAAGCACACAGACTGCATAGACATGATGTGCATTGACCCTCCAATGGTATTTTCATTTGTAGTGGGAGTGTTGAGCAGAGCTCCCTGCAGGTGACATCTCTGCTTATGGTGCTTTCCGGTGCCTGTAACCAGAGGACAGAGTTTTCAGGCACTCCCTGTGTTACAGACAGCATCCCCCGTGTTCCCCTATTTATAGATCACAGAACTGAACTCCCTGGGCCAGAGTGGCGTTCAGTCCTCAGGTGTGCAGCAGGACAATGAACTTTCCTGATGTGCCCTTCTGGTTTTATTGGTAATATTTCAATTGAGGAGGCATTTATGCTGTAGTAGGTTCTTATCCAGGGTGCATGCCTCTTGTGCCACACCACAGCTGGAATGAGAATGAAATGGGGGTTTGGCCTTACCCATCCAAGAACATTTTCCATTTGATGTTTTATGTTTCCTGGAGGTGTGCGAGTTCTTCCTATTGCTCAGGAGGCATCAGACTGACTTTGCATGGCTTCCTCATGAGCACTCAAAGATCAGAGCAACAGAGAGATGCTGGCATTGGGCAAGAAGGGGCTACAATAGTGGCTGGGTGCCATAGCTCCCAATGATGTCGGGCTTCTGAAAACCCCCAGAGCATCTAGTCTGGCTGTGTGCTTAGAGCAGGAGATTAATTTTTAATGCTCCATCAGCACCCACTCTCACCTGTGGAAATTTCCTAGTTCTTCCATTCATCAAGAAATGAATCATATTCCCTGTAGCATGGCCAAATCTCCCCCTTGTAAATCCACCCACAGACCCTATAGGCTTAATATTAATTAGATGTCACCTCAACAGACATCATCTTCCCAGATGCAGTGCACAGTCGTTGAGCTACAGTATTTGTCAGAAAATTTCTGGCCACGTTTTTGTCTGAGCCTCTGAACTGTATATTATATTGGGCATGCTTTGCTTTTTGGTTTCAGTTTCTGATGATCTTCTCAGATGTGCGTGTGTGTGATTTTTTTCCCCTTCCATTCACAAGAAACAAGAGAAGAGCCATAGACATGCAGCTAAATGCAGAAATACACTTTGCATAGGAGACACTTTATGGATGTAAATTATAAACTAGGGTAATCCTGGTTCCATTGAAATCAGCAGGAGTTTTGCTATTGCTATCGAATGGGATCAGCATTTCACCCTGTCTCTTTAGTCTTCAGTCACCTTGTTTTATGATAAATACTATGACAATTATATTATAATATTATGTATTGTTGGATGGTTTTAATATTTCTTCTGTTAAGCTGCCAGGCAAAAGCCTTGTAATATGATAGAGGAGATCCAAAAACACTTCTGTCTGTGGCTCTGGCAACAGAATTATCTCTGTAACGTGTTTTGATGGACAGCTCAACTCTTAGAGATCCGCAAAGCGCTGCCACGGCAACATTTTAACAGTGCTGCCCTTTCCCGACCCAGTCAGCAGCCCTGCTGGTAGGGTCTGTACCAGCCCAGCCACTGACAGGAGGGGCAAAAAGCGCAGGGACATTAAAGTGCCACAACGGCAGTGCTTTAATGTGGGGTGAATATGGGCCGGTACAGGTTTGTACTGGTATGCTGTACTGGCCCACTTTCACCCCTCTATCAATTTGAAGAACAGAGATATTTGCAAGCCAATCCTTTGATAGGATCTTTTAGCGCTTTTGTGATAATATCAGCACCCAATAATTATGTCAGGAATCAGTTCTAATTTACCTTATAAAAATTATTTTCTGTTATTGAAGTTTTGTTGTTGTTGTGAATTGCCACTTTTAAGTCTGTTATTGAGTGTCCAGAGAGACTGAATTGTTCTCCAACTGGTTTTCGAATGTTATAATTTTTGACGTCTGATTTGTGTCCATTTATTCTTTTGCGTAGCGACTGTCTGGTTCGGCCAATGTGCATGTTTAAGTACTCTGCTGGATTAGGGCCTTTAGAAAAAATGAAATAAAATATCATTGTCACTGTTTCAGAGGCCTGCACTTGTATTTCCCCTCTGGAGTCCCCTCCTTGAGTGCTCAGTCAGGTCTCAGGACACTTGTCTCTGGGTAGGGACCCTTGTCTCACTTCTTTCTGATTGGGTGTTTTAAGGATGCAGAGCCCACTGTGCGTTGCTTTCTCTCTGAAGACTATGAACAGTATATTACCAGCAGTTGCACATTACCGCACAGCTATTTTGAAGCAAGCACACTTATTCATAGACATAAGTATTAAGAGAAAACATTTTTTAAAAAAGTTTCAACATGCTTGCTAAAAGCTTACCCGGAGTCACTTCTAACTCCAACATAGACCTCTGGTAGGTGTCAGTCTTTCCAACTCTTCAGCAAGAGTTGGGAGCCTCCTCAGATCCACAGTTCTGCCGATTTGCTGAATCAAAAGGAAAACCACCACTAGGGATATTTAGGTTAGAAATTAGGAAAAAGGTTCGAACTCTATGTCTAGTTAAGCACTGGAACAGGTTATCAAGGGAGCCTTTGGAATCTCCATCGTTGGTGATTTTAAAAAACGGGTTAGACGCCTGTCAGGGATGGTGTCAGTATTCTTGATCCTGCCTCAGCGCAGGGGATGGACTAGATCAGGGGTCCCCAAACTTTTCGGGCCACGGCCCCTTACCACAGCCTGGTGACCACGCCTCCTCCCCGGATATGTCCGCCGAAATGCCACCACAGAAAGCGGAAGCTTCCGCTTTCCACAGCTGCATTTCGGCAGGACCAAAATAGCCCACCTAGGAGTTCGGCGGTCTCTCGGGAGGGCCCAGCGGCGGCACCGGGGTCTCGGTGGTGGCGGCACCGGGGTCTCACGCACCCCCTGACGTGGGCTCGCGCACCCCCAGAGGCGCGCGCACCCCAGTTTGAAGTCCACTGGACTAGATGATCTCTGGAGGTCCCTTCCAGCCCTCTACTTCTATGATGCTAAGAATTCCCTCTATGTCCCTGCACTTTTCATTTCAGGGCACAACACTCAGAGAAACAAACACAGTGGAATTTAATAGGGAGGAAACCAAGAGAGTGCTCGAGAAATAGCTTCACAAAACCCCTACAGAAATTAATAGTGAATGAGATCCCTGGCAGAGGGGGGGTTAATAATTCCAGGGAAGGGATCTGCGCCCCTTTTAGATTCTAGCGGGGTTCCTCCTAAGGACAGGCCGAGCAGAGCAGACATAACACGACTTGCTCCGGTGAGCTGCCCCTCAAGCCCGGCCTGTTAAGAATTCCTCCACCGCCGGCTCGCGTCTCGCCGTGGTTCCGGGGCTGCAGCTATTCCAAGCATTACGGCCCCGTCTGGAGGCTGGGCCGGGGAGGGGCGGGGAGCAGCCCGTGCCCGGGCAGGAGGCGGAGCGGGGGCTGCCGCGGGAGGTGCCGCGGCTGTTCTGGAAGGCAGGGCGCGGGCGCGGGCGCGGGCGGCTGAGCCGGGGGCGCTGGGCACCGGGCACCGGGCGCGCTGCGGGCACACGGGGAGGCAGGCGCGGCCGGGGCGGTTGCTAACTTTCGGGCGCCGGGGCGCTGCGGGGTTCTCGGTCGCCGGCCCCGGGGGAGAAACGTGGAGCCCACCGGCGAGATCTGGTGGGAAAGCGGCGCGTGTCCGGGCGGGGACGGGGGGAGCCCCTAGGGATCCTGCGGGGCGAGCCGGGGAAGGGGCTGCCCCAGGCGAACTCCTCTCTGGCTTGTGTTCGTAGGGGCATTGGCAGCGCAGCGACCCCAGGAGGAGACACCCCCGCTCCCCAGCAGGTAAATCCGCTCGCACGGTGGGATGGAGGAGGGACGGGGCAGGCACTTGTCTACAGACACCAAAGGGGGTGGGGGGCTTGAAGGGTGGAGACCCCTGAGCCTGTACCCCAGCTCGCTGGGGGTTGAGCCTTGCCCAGGAAGGGGTGTGTGCCGGGGGGGGGGGTGCTACAGAGCGGGGTGGGAAGAGTGGGACTCCCTGGGCAGGGAACCCAAGGGTGAGGTGGGAGCTAAAAAGTAGAGACCTCTCTCAGGGTACCTGCCCCATGGAGGTGTCAGGGTGAGGCGGGAAGAAGAGAATTGGCTCCTTGTGTCCTTGTACTCCCCAGTCTGAATCCACAGCTAGGCCTGGTTCCTTCCCTCCTGCTAGGGAAAATTCAGGAAAGCAGGCTTGTGCCAGCCCCTGCGGATGGGACAGACACATCAGCGAGCAGCACGTCTGCACTGATCTTCAGGCGCGTTGAGACATAGGAATTATCACATCTGCTTAGACCCAGGGTCCATCTAGTCCATTATCCTTCTCTGACAGTGGCCAGAACCCCATACTTCAAAAGAAGTAACACCTAATGGTTAGAGGTTGAGGTTAAGCCTTGAAGCCTGTGGTTTTGTGTCCCTTTCTAAATGTTGTTTGCATCAACTGTTCTATCCCTGGCTATTCTTGTTATCCTTGTAGATGTCCGGGCCCCCTTTGAATGTTAGTAAGTTTATGGCGTCGGTGACGTTCTATGGCAGTGAATTCCACAGTCTAATTATGGGTTAAGGAAAGAAATATTTCCTCTTAGCAAATTCCATATTGATACCTTTTAATTTCATTGACAATCCTCTGGCTCTTGTGAGGTAGCAGATAGATGAACAAGAGGTCCCAGTCTCCCTTCTCTGGACCATTCATTATTTTGTATACTTAGATCGTGTCCTCTCTTATCTGTTATTTTTTTCTAAGATGACCATCCAGTTCTCCTCAATTTCTCTTCATAGAAGAGTTTTCATTGCTTTTATCTGCATACCGTCTCTGTGTAATATCCTTTTTGAGATGGGGTGCCCACTGCTGCATGCCATATTCCAAATGGGTTTGCACTTTGTATATATTCATTTATAATGGCATGATGTAGGAATGGTCTAGATAATACTGCCATAAGTGCAGGGGACTGGACTAGATGACCTCTTGAAGGTCCTTCAGTTCTATGATTCTGTGATCACATTTTTGTATTATTCTCCATCCCCGTCCTTATGCCTTAGGAGTTTTCTCTCGGGCTGATGGATGGAATTTTCCAGAGCTGGTCTTACAACAGGCAGTTTGGAGTCAATCCCACTTCTGGACCGCCTGCAGTTGCTTCCTTGAAGGATTTCTTATGGGTGGGGCAGAGAGAGGTGCCCAAAGAAAAAAGATGGGGAGCCACCTGCATTGCTGCCAACTTTCTGGAAAAAAAAAATAGGGTGATCTGTAAATTCCTCAGTCTATTGAAGAGTCCTGTTGTCTGACATTCAGGCGAGAGAAGGGAATAACATGAAGGGATAACATGAAGCAATGTCTGGAATTTAAAAAAATTACATCTTTTTTCCAATGAGTTATTAACCATTGGAACAGCTTCCTAAAGGATGTGGTAAATTCTCCATCACTTGGAGTCTTTAAATCATAACTGCCTGCCTTTCTGAAAGGTATACTCTAGTTCATCTACAAGCTGTTCGTCTCACTAAGGGTATGTCTACACTGCCCGCCGGATCGGTGGGTAGTAATTGATCTCTCAGGAATCGATTTATCACGTCTGGTGTAGACGCGATAAATTGATCCTCAAGTGCGCTCCCTATTGACTCCTGTACTCCATCTCTGCGAGAGGCAGAAGTGGAGTCAACGGGGGAGTGGCAGGAGTCGACTCGCTGCCGTGTGGATGGCCAGATAAGTCGACCTAAGATACGCCAACTTCAGCTATATTATTTGTGTAGCTGAAGTTGATGTGTCTTAGGTCGACTCTCCTCCCCACCCTCCGCTCCCAGTGTAGACCAGGCCTAAGGAACTGGTGGGTGAATGTCTGAGCAGAGTATATAGAGTAGTCACAATAGTACCTTCTGGCCTTTAAAGTCTGTCACCCCCGTATGTCCTAAGCCAGGATGATTTTCAGGTTAGCTAGAAACTACTACAAAGTACTGTTACATCACGGATGCAAAATGTCATTCGAAACAAATCTCCTGCAAAACACCCCCACCACCATAAAGTGTGGGGCCTGATTTCACCCATGCTTGGTTCTTTATGTCACCACTTACACCAGTACAAAAAACTGTGGGAGACATTTCCAGGTCGGAAGAGTAGCACTTTGCACAGTTATCATTGACACAAAGTGGCCGGCAGTGCAGAATCCAAGCCGTCCTTTCTTTCTTAGGTTATGTCCGTGTGCAAATTTGCACTGGCTTAGTTAAACTGGTGCAAACCCCTGTATGGGCACTCTTCTTCGGGTTTAGCCTAAACCAGTTCCTAGTTATAAGTTAAACAGAAATAAGCCTGAGTTGAACAAAAATAAGTGTCCACGCAGGGGTTTTTACTTGCTTTAACTAAATCTGTTTAAGTTAAACTGGTTCAAATTGTGTGTGTACACAAGACCTCAGATTTGTTCCCTCCCACTCTATTTTTGCCTTCAGTGGTTTTATTCTCTTTTCCTTACCTCTCCCTACTCTATTCTGTCTCTCTCTCACTCTCCTTTTTATTCCTTCTGAACCCTCCTGCTTGTGACCTCTGCCATTTGTTTCTTCTTCACTTCTCTTTCTCCCCGCCCTCATGGTTCTCAGTGGGTTGGAAGCCAGCCTAAGGATCCAGCTCGCTCTCTTGTCTGTAAGCCTCCTTGCTCCCCATGCTGTGCTGCCAGAGTGAGAGATGAATGGAAGTTCCTGAGCTGGAACTCCACTTATGTAAGAAAGCAGAGGCAGTTGCCAGGGCCATCTCTATGATGGCCTCAAAGTTTTGGAACTTGCTCTGAAATGGTCCTTCTTTATCAACTTCTGAGGCTATGAGGCCCATTTGTTCCTGAGACCTGAGGTTTGGGAGGACTCTGGAAGGGGTTGATAAAGATAACCCAGCAGCTGAAAAATGTTTATTATATATGTTTAATTGGGTGGAGGGAGTCCCTGGAATAGTTTACTTGTAGTCCTGTATTATTGAAATGTGCCGAAGAGGGACTACAGCAGGGGTAGGCAACCTATGGTATGGGTGCTGAAGGCGGCACACAGCTGATTTTCAGTGGCACTCACACTGCCCAGGTCCTGGCCACCAGTCTGGTGGCTCTGCATTTTAATTTAATTTTAAATGAAGCTTCTTAAACATTTTTAGAACCTTATTTACTTACATACAACAATAGTTTATTTATATATTCAAGACTTATAGAAAGAAACTTTCTAAAAATGTTAAAATGTATTACTGGCACGCGAAACCTTAAATTAGAGCGAGTAAATGAAGACTTGGCACACCACTTCTGAAAGGTTGCCAACCCCTGGCCTACAGCAAAGAATGGACTCTCCTTATTATAAAACAAGTGCCTAATCCAATTGTATAGCTACGGGTGCTGAGATGGTTTGAGAGTGCGTGAGTGAAGGAGGGACACTGTAAGTGTCACCCAAATGGAAGCTAGTTGCTAGCTCGGCCACAGGAGGAGCTTTCTACCCAAATGCCCCCACATTCCAAAGAGGGGAGGCTCTCCTATCACACCCATTCTGAACATTGATCCATGACACAGATCCTCTGCAACCTGAGTTAAAGGAGTAATTCTGCTAGTTGGTAGCAGTAGTAGGCTATCTTCTATTTGGAATAGTGTGTAGAAAATGTTTAAGCAATGGAAGATGAAAAGCTGTCTGCATCCAGACCTAGAAACAATGATGTGCTCCTTCAGTTGCTAATGTGAGCAGTGGTATCAGTAAGAGGCAAATCAGATAGCCTGAATATTCGGATTCCTGTATGCAGTAGAGAGTCAGCCAGTTCAGGACACTTTTTACTTGGGTTTCATATCCTTGCCGGTTAATCCCACACATTATCAGACCCAAAGGTTCAGTACTCCAAATAGGCTTTGACATACGGTTCCCATCATAAAACTCCTGATTGCTTCACTTTATAAGTACGCTGGGAGGATAGAAGTAAGCTGAAAAGGACCCCATAGCCACCAATTCCCGCAGCTGCATGACTTTGAACAGGAAACAATCCCTCTTGTGTACATAGTAACTGCTGGTCATAGCTAGTATTTGAAAGGCAGAGGTCCTTGACTGCTGTAAATCAGCATAGTGCTGAAGTTAATGGATGAGGGTCTAGCCTTTTGCATACTCCTTAACTTCTTTAACTTTATTTTGCTGCAGCTCTGACTGAAATACATGCCTTTATTTGGGCCTTTATTTCCCACAAATATTAAAGGAGTTAATAGTCAAGGGTAACATATGGGCTATTAGTCTAAAGAATTTTCCATTTCTAGACTTGTTTACATAAGACAACTGTTACATTTATATTTGCCACACTGTTCACAATGGCAGATTTCTAAGGTGTAAAATATGAACATGTAGATAGGTTTTATTTTCTGTGACTAGTTCTGTGAATAGTGTTTTATATTTGCGAAATAGGTTTCTGCCATGCCAGAGTAGACTCGGACTCTGTGCTGTCCAAAAAGTGTCTGTTTCTTTATCTTGCTTTGTCCTCCTGATAGCAGTGGAAAGAAAAAGAAATGCTTTTTGATATGTTTTAAATTAACATTTTCTGAACACTTAATGCAGTTTCAAATGACCTTTTATTTTGAATATTCCCAGAGAATTTGGAGGTTTATCTTAGAGATTCTGATCCATTATGGGATGTGTGCAGGAACACAGTTACACTATAGGATTGAAAAGACTTGGCAAGTTGCAACGGGGGTTAACAACATATAGTTTGGTCAATAACCTCTTCATTTATGGCTCAGCTTTTCTGAGGCATTTAACACGCTACAAACTGTTGTGTTTAATATGAAATGAGCTTGCTGTTATCTCAGGGGAAATGATGGACCGGACTACTACTCCTAAGAATGGCGTGACTTCTTTTTTTTTACTGCCAGGAATTAAATATTTTTTCATTTATGATTTAAAGGAGCTATCAGAAGTTAATCCAGGTGTGGTTATTTCATAAGGTTACATAACTAGGGATATCATAAGTTGTACACTGACAGAAGCCAATTCACATTTGAATAAAGATGCTGTTAATATCAGTGCATGCAAAGAAACAGCTTTTTTCTTCGGTCTGTTTTGAAAAACAAAGGCAAGCAAGTTGTTGGGCATGTAGTTTTTAATTATTTGCAGATGAGCATTAGAAGCTTTGGCAGAGAAGCTGGTGATGCAGGCATGTGGAGAGGAGTGTGATGCCTTTGATGCAAAGGAAGAGTCAGCCAGAAAATAGTTATCTAGGGGATGGGCGGGGGAAATATCCATCGGTACAAAGGCAGATGACATCAAGAGCCAAAAAGAGCCCCATTTTTGTTAAGGAGCACTGCCTGCATGCAGCTGGATGATCTCATGCTATGAACTGCCTCATTAGAGGGTTCTAAAGTATAGTCTGGTGGCTAGAGTTCTGTGGCTAGAGTTCTGCACTGCGGTGTGATAAATCAGGTTCCATTTCCATTGCTACAGGCAAATTTACAATTGGCCATGGGTGAAACTAAGTCTAATGACTTACTGGTTCGGGGCTGGGCTAAGGCCAGCTCTGACCCCCAGAAGGAGCGGGGCCTCGGGCAGAAGGGGCTGGGCTGAGGAGTCAGAGCCAGCCCCAGTCCTCCCAGTACCAGTAAGTGCCCCTCCGCCTGTCTCACTCCTGTCGGGGTAGCAGCAGCAGCCGAGGGCTCCGTGGGCTATTTAAGGGGCCTGGGCCTCCCCTGCCTCTACCATTCTGGGCCCTTTAAATAGTAGCAGGAGCCTTGAGGTCGCAGTGGTGGGGCTCCAGCGGCTATTTAAGGGGTCCAGAGGCAGCAGGAGCCCTGGGCCCTTTAAATAGCCCCTGGAGTCCCACCGCCACTACCCCAGGGCTCCAGCAGCGGATCTCTGGTGGCAATGTAAAGCACCTGGGGCTCCAGCCACTTCTGGGACCCCCAAGCCCTTTAAATTGCCACTTGGGGAAGTACCGGGGGGTACTGGCTTACTTTCATCTCTGCAGTTGGCCCAGACAAGTATAGATCTCCTGGGTACAGCTGAATTACAACAGTAATGAATTTGCACTAGGCTCACCCTATTGCCTTAGGGACCACCCGATGGATGGAGATCATAATAAGGGTGGTTTCTGTGCTATCTAATGTGCTGGTAATTAGTGCATATGCTAGCAAAGTTGTAAGATAAAGAAGATACTTAATATGGTTTGTTCTAGTTTGCAAATGCTCTTCAGCTGACCTCATTAAAATCCTGCTAAGTGGAGTATTTTGTGATTGCTTTGCTTTTTGAGCTTTCTAAGTATAGTCTACTCACCTCCCAACATCCTAAAATCCCAACTATGATTCCACACAGCCCTTGGCATTGGGCTGTATGGGGGACATTTAGATTTTGTCTGTATTATACGTTTAAAAATCATCAGCCTTGTGGCCAAAGCCACCCAGATTGACAGCAGCATGGCATTTGATGGCGTCTGCTTTTGAAGCAGAGAAAGTGTACTGTTTGTAGATGGAGAAAAATGAAATAATTGGTGGGTTTAGTACTTTACTGTTTGTCCTTTCTGCTCCTGTAAATGAGAGCGCTGATGTATCAGATGTCAAGGTGGATAAAAATCAGTGATTTTTTAAAAAAAATAAAAAAAAAATGATTTTTTAATTTAAATCGGATTTTTTTTTGATAAAATACTTTTTGAGGAAAAAACTTATCTAAAGATTAGCTTTGAGCTACAATGTATCTCAATTAAAACTATCTCATCATGGAATAGAGATTATAAATTCTAATTCTATAGTATGAGACAATATATTCATGCAATGTTTAAGAAAAGTTTTGTACAAGAGTTACAATAGTTCACGGATTAGGAATCCAATCTTACTGGGTCCCCCAGCCTTCTATATAGATTATTTAGATTAATCTTCTATCTACCCAATGGAACTCAGTGCTCAGCCTAGACGATACCATCAGAGATACTTAGTTTGCAGTTCTCAAACTGTAGATTTGTGTCTCCAGAGGTAACATGCTTGTTAAGAGCAAAAATGTTTTTAAATAAATTATATATAGAGGTGAGAAATAACTGACCTCAACTCTATTGTCCCTCTGAAAATTTGTGTACGCAGAATCAATCCCTTACTACTTTCAAAAAGTTCAACGAATAGAAGATTGTTGAGAGCGGAATAGAACTTGACAAGGAGATAAATGTGAAAAGCAAGGGACGTATGCTTGTTCTGTTAAAACATTATGTGTGTGCTGTTGAAGAAAAAAATCCAGAATACTTAACATTGTTGTGTTAGTTAAATAAAACAATTTAAATGTCTGTCTGGTGATGTTCTCCTCCTAATACAGCCTGGCAAGAAAATGCTCCAAATATTAATTAACCTGTTGAATTGGAGATAGTTCACCACCCAATGACTTCATAAATATCTGGTTCAGTTACCTTTGGTAAATGAAATAACCAATCATTCATTTTCTGATATAGCTGTAAAACTAATCTGAAAAGTGTTCAAAATAAATCACTGTTTAAAAATGTATAGTTTGTAACTTCTAAAAATGAAACCTACATCTATCTCTGAGTTGTGAAGAATATGTATTAAGGTTATAACAACCAACAAGAATGCACTTTTATGTAGAAATCCATGATTAAATCGAGTCTTCCTGACTAGTGATTTAAATCATGATTTAAATCAAATCCACCCTGTCGGATGCAGAAATGACATGTGGGGAAAGTGTAAGCAGACTTGGCTCAGACAACAGTTCAACCTTAAATTGCTATTTGTACAAGTGTTGACCTCTCTTCATGACCTTGTATTTGGGCCACACCTCTGAAGTAAATACCATCATTCAGTCTGTAGCCATGTATGCCTTTGAAACAGTTAGTTCTTTGTTTAAGTCAGACTGGTTAGACTGCACCATGATAGTTTAAATTTAGATACACATTGGAAACAACATTTATTTTGGCTTTGGTTTTGAGGTAAATTTCAAGTCTGTTGAGTAAGTACAGTCTAGAGCCCAAACATCTACCCTTGCCCCCTGTTCAGTGCTGGCCTACTGCAGTTGAGTGAGTAAAGTACTTGGAGAAAACGAAGAATACTTGTAGCGCCTTAGAGACTAACTAGTTTATTTCAGCATAAGCTTTCATGGGCTATGGCCCACTTCACTGGATGCATAGAATGGCATCACGAAAGCTTATGCTGAAATAAACTGATTAGTCTCTAAGGTGCTATAAGTGTTCTTTGTTTTCTTTACGGATACAGACTGACCTGGCTGCTATTCTTAAAGTACTTGCTATATTAATGGGACTTAAGTAGTTTCTTGTTATATGGTATCCTAACTTGCAAGGCCTTATACCTTTGTACATTGCATACACTGGGAGTGCAAGATTGGGACTTAAGCAAGAGAAGTGTAGTCTCTTTTTGCAGGATAGTTAATTTTGTATCAGGATGGGAAGGGATCTCAGGAGATCATCTAGTCCAATCCGCTGCTCAAAGCGGGACCAATCCCCAATTAAATCATCCAACAGATTTTTGCCCTATATTGGCCCCTCAAGGATTGAACTCACAACGCTGGGTTTAGCAGGCCAATGCTCAAACCACTGAGCTATTCCTCCCTCTTTATCATTACAGAAAAAAAACCCTTTGTTCTAAAATACATGTGGACGACATGAATCAATCATATGTTGTGTACGTGATGTGATTTATTATGAAAACTACTTTAACCAAGAATGTGCAGTGACTTCGTTGGTATGTATATGCACTATAGCCCTCTGCTGGATAGAACTGGAACTACTCAACTCTGTAATTTAGCTACCTCTGAGACAGGGGTGGGCAAACTCTTTGGCCCGAAGGCCACATCAGGGTTTCGAAACTGTATGGAGCGCCTGGTAGGGAAGGCTGTGCCTCTGCAAACAGCCTAACTTCCCCCGCCCCCCTCCGCCCCTTCCTTCCCTCCCCCTTACTGCCCCCTTATAATCCCTGACCCATCTAACCCCCTCTTGCTCCTTGTCTCCTGACCGCCCCCTTCCATGACCCCCCCACCGCTCCTAACCACCTCCCAAAACCCCACCCCCATCCAACCCCCATGCTCCCTGTCCCCTGGCTGCCCCAACACCCTATCCACACCACCGCCCCCTGACAGGCCCCCCTGGGACTCCCATGCCTATCCAACCCCCCCTCTTCTCTGTCCCCTGCCCACCCACCCCCGAACCTTCACCCCATCCAGCCGCCCTGCTCCTCACCCCCTTACCATGCTGCTCAGAGCAGCAGGAGCTTGCAGCCCCATTGCCCGGCTGGAGCCAGCCACACCGCTGCACTACCCAGCAGGACCGGCAGGCCAGAGCCCAAGCGGCGCAGCAAGCTGAGGGTGTGGGGGAGGGGTGACAGCAGGGGAAAGACAGGGGGCTAGCGTCCCCAGCTGGGAACTCAAGGGCTGAGCAGAATGGTCCCACGGGCTGAATGTGGCCCACGGGCTGTAGTTTGTTCTCCTCTGTGCTAAGAGCTAACACAGAGTCTCTTACAGAGATCTGAGCTTTTTGAAACAGGAGAATCTGAGTTCTTTTCCTGATGCGTGGTGTCCGTGCACAGTTCGTGACAATTATAAAGTTCTTTATTGGCCACAGATTTGATGCGTGGTGTCCGTGCACAGTTTGTGACAATTATAAAGTTTTTTATTGGCCACAGATTTGTTACATATGTAGTACTCTCTTGTCCCCATCTCTCTGGCTCTTCTATCTGTTTTAGGTACTTAGGCCGCTTCCATTGCCATAGTGTCTGAGAGCCTCACAATCTTCAGTATGTATCTTTCCAACTCTCTGTGAGGGAGGGAAGTGTTATTAACTCTATTTTACAGTTGGAAAACTGAGGCAGAGAGATTAAATGACTTGCCCAAAGTCACAAAGGAAGTCTCTGGTGGAGCAGGGAATTGAACCCTGGCCTCCCGAAACTGTTGGTAGCTGGCTTTTGAATTCTTGAACACCCACTTCCCAAATCTTGTGCCATGATTTAAGTAGGACAGTCAGGTTCATTTGATGACAGAAGGGAACTGAAAGAAGTTTTCTGCCATGTTGTTTAGTTGAAGGAGTAAAGTTCTGGGGCCCAGCTTTCAGAATGGCTTCACACACCTACTCCCAATAATGTCAGATGTTGCAGCTGTGGGTGTCCAAAATTGGTGCTGAAAATTGAGCCACAGGTAAAACCAAATGTGTGTTAAATATATGTAAAGGCAGACATATATGGAGTGCATGTGGGCATTTGTGTTTCTGTAGATTTCAGCAGATAAGATGAAAAAATGTATGGTCTTTTTAAAGAGTCTTGCTCATAAACAGAGTCAGCAACACTCAATATATGCTGGGTGTATTTCTTTGACTCTTTTAACTCTTTGATCACATTATCTTCTGGCCTGCATGACAATGGGAAGCATTTCAAACCGCAGAAGGTGTCACTCTGGTTTTACCTTTTGGTTTGTGGCATGAAGTGAGATTTCGATTTTAAATTTTACGTAAACTGATCTCATTTGACCCAGTTTCAATATATCTTCGTGTAATTTGATAAATTGGTTGCCCTCCATGTGAAAGCCATGTAATTTCTGAGGCAGACTGAAGCAATTAACATTTGGCTAAGCACTTAGATGGCGCTAGCTTATCAAGGAAGGGGGAGATTTGCTCCGACTTGCATCTTGTTCATCTGTGCACAACATTCTCTTTGGAAAGAGAATATTGACACTCAGGAGCCTGAATCATCAGCCAAAAAATAATTCATTTTGAAAGTCCAGGGTACTAGCAGCACCGTAAGTATCCCGTACAGCTAGTTTTGTAATGCGGCTTCAAAAAGTAAAGTAAATGCAGAGTATAATGCAAACCATCTGAAGATGAATCATTGCTGACATATCAAGAAAAAAAAATCTGTTCTATTAACTTTTTCTCCTGTGTGTCTTTCTTCAGATGCACTTGTGAAATTCATCCTAAAGCAACTTAAACTGTTTTAACTTAGTATCTGAAAGTCTTGCAGTGCTCCAAGGAAGAGTGAGAAATATTTGTGCCCTGAACTGTTGCCTCCTTCCTGAGCTGAGGGTCTCTGGTGGCTGAATTGTGGCTTTCCTGTCTGGTTGTACTGCCTGAGAAGAGGGGAGAGTGAGTTTGAGTTGCGGGCTGGAACATGACCCCAAAGCATCAGAATACTTAGCAGCCATGTGCTTTGGGATTACTTAACCTCTCCTGTTAATCGGTTAAACGATATCATTTTAATCATTTAAATGGTTAACTTTTTAAATAATATTTACATCCCTAATTTCAGTAGCATTTCAAAGTAACATTGTGGGGAGAATTCAGTTCTGCAACTTGGGAAGAGAATTCTTTATCTGCCTCTTCTGTGGCCTTCCTACCCCTGACTGTATATGAAAGCCTCTTTCCTTCTGCCAGCAGTTTCAGAAGCACAGCAGAGCATTCTTCTCAGCGGGGCAGTGATTCTCTGAGATTTAGCAGTGACAGAGAAGTCAAGTGTTCGCACAACATCCTTTAGGTTTGACTAGTGAGTGCAGTTATCGAGGGATGTTTGGGGTGGAAGGAAAAAATCAGGATACCAATTGCCCCTACACTGGCCTTACAGTGGTGCAGTTCCATTGACTTCAGTGGAGTTACTTCTGATCCTCACCAGTGTGAGATCAGAACCATATCTCAAATGAGGTAGGGAGATGGGCACCAGTGGTTGGCTGAACATCTCTCTCCCAGAGCCCCTCTGCCAGCAACACTTGCCATGACAGCTTGGCCATTTTCCCAGCTGCGACTAGACCCCTGACAGCTTGGGTACAGTTGCCCTAAACTGCACCCAGGACCAAATTGTTGTTCGGTAGCCCCAGCACAAGGGAGATACAAGATGCCTCTCCTCTTCTTATTGCACTGGGTTTTGCACAGGCCTGTGGGTGAAGTGAGGCCAATAAGAGCATGCATTTGAAGTCTTTCCCACTCTGCTACAGATGAAGGTTAGAAGGTTTAAGCAAATAAAAGGAAATCTTAAATGTTGCCTCAACTAATGTGACATTTTCTGCTTTGAAAGATAATTTTGATACCAAGCCAGCCTAAGAGAAAGGGTGTTCATATGGGAAATAGTTGCCCTAAATAGCTTTCTCCTTATTGCTGAATTCTAAGCATTTCTTGAAAACCACACTTTTGTGTTTCTCTCTTGGCTTAAACAAACAGGTTAGTTTTATATCCAAGTGTCTTGGTCTCGGTTTCTGAATCCCTAAGATGTTGGAGCTGTAATGGTGTATGGGCGGACGGTCTTCTCTCCAAAAACATATTTGCAAGAATTGTTTTCAGGCTGCTGTGAGAAGTGTTGGCGCTGGTGTTTGAGATGTAGCAGCTGTGCAAAGAATGTCTGTAAACAATATTAAAATCCCTACAGACAGGTATCTTTCTCTTGTTCAAGCAAGAACTGATTTCTGTGTTCACTGCGTGTGCCTGTTTACTGATTCTTTCTCTGTGTGTGATGGCAAAGCTGCTAGATTTGGTAAATTTTATTGTTCTTGGCAGATGTCCTGAATTACAGCCGTTTTAAGTGGAAAATTCGTTCATAGTCACTTGGCCAAACTGTGTGTGACGAATCCAGAAAACCGCTCTGGGAAACAAGAACAAGCTATGCAGCTGGACAGCCAGGGTTTAATATATCCAAGTGCATGTCTCTTCTGAGTGCTCTTGACTCACTGTTCTGTTCTGCTATATCACTTATTATGGCTTTAATATTGGCAGACCTCTTCATGGTACTACTCATTCAGCTTTGCTTAGTGCTCAGATTACCTGTGTGTTAGTTTTGCAGTAAAACATGTGTCTGAAACAGAACAGCTCTAAAACACATGGCATTGAAAAAATATTCAGCATGACGCTATTGAGACGATGTTCTCACACTTGCACATGTATACACCCGATATCCATATTGCAGTAAATATTTCAGACTTTTCCAATAGATTTGCAAAGGGGTTGGGGAAGGGAGGTTAGTTTTAAAAACTGAACAATGGTTTATGAATATAATAATATAAACAGCAGAAAACAGCTGGCTTGTAAGTGGTTCTCTGCATGGCAGCTTTATCCCTTACTGTGGTATTAACTCGACCATTTGGCATTGAATCATTGTCCTTTGCTGTTTGCCCATTTCCTAATCTTAGAGCAGTGCAGTGGCACTTTCTCCTGGGTTTTTGCAGTAAATGTGCAAACTTAGATGAATCTTCATCTTAATCATTGTTTCTCTATATAGTTGAAAGGGTATTGTATTTTCAAAGCAGGTTGTATTTGCAAACTGTTTCATATCTGGGGTTAACCTTGACCAGATGGGGCACAGAAAGGAACAATTGCAAACAGGATAGTCCATGGCTTATGATGAGTCTAAAGCAATCCCCTTTTTAAAGGTAATTCTGAGGTTTCTTGAGTGGCAGCCTGAGAGTCTTTGTAATGAGTGTGCTGGCTGTGATAGTGTTGCTGACCACAAATGGCTGAGAACAGTCAGTTCCCAGAGAGACTTTTCTGGAGGATGACCTCCAGATTGCACATACAGTACAGACTTCCTCTGTGTTCAGTGGCTGGGATTCAACACCAATGTGACTGCAGTTCCTTGAGTGCCTTGCTCACTGCCATTGACCTTTCGGCCTGATTTGGTTGCATACCTCCCATATCCTCTGTCATGCACTCCCTGGAAGAGTGCGGTGGTAGGTTGGGCTTTTTCCTGCAGTAAGTCCTGCCATATTTTCTCACTTTGAGCGGTGGCATGCCCTATGCGTCCAGCCTTCTCCACTACTAGTCCTCGGCCCAACTCTGCATGGGGGCTTCTGGTTGTTGGGTGGGGAGAGGCTGGAAAGCAGCCGTGCAGCTGGAGCAAGAAGACAGGCTAGTGGAAGAGGGGCAAGCCACAAGCCTGCAAGGTGAGTGCTTTACGTGGCTGGGAAAAACAGGCATGCAGAGGTTAAGAAGTTCACCAGTGAATCAAAGGCAAAACCGATGCTCAAAATCATGCACTGAAATCAAAGGGAGTTTTGCCATTTATTTTAGTGGGAGATGGTATCAGATCCTTAATCTCATGCAGAGGCCATTAGACTGGATCACTGAAGACAAGAGAATTTGCTTTTGCTTTCATCAGAGCTAAAATTAGCTTCCGGTACACGAAAATAAAACATTCTGATGTTAAATACTTGACTCGCACCTTCTATTTTTTTTAAAGGATGCTTTGCCTTCTCGAGTCCCAGTGCACGGAAACGGGGGTGAGATCGACACTCCTTCCCAGGATACCATTCTCCTTGAAATGCATCTCTTCTATTGCTAACCCCCCCTCTCCCCCCCAATCCTTTTAATTCTGTTCTTGTTTTAAAAAAATAAAAGCTCCCCCCAGGTCTGGAATCTGTGAGACACTTGCTCTCATTTCCCTTCAGAGACAGGTGCATCTCTTCTGTGTCCTGCCTTACCTCTGTCACTGTACAGAGCAGGGGTCTCAGACTCAAATGACCACGAGGGCCACATGAGGACTAGTACATTAGCCTGAGGGCTGCATCACTGACACCCCTCCCAGTTCTGCCCTTTCTCCTCCCTTTCCATGAGGCTCC
>ML677358.1:7358667-7371207 GCA_007922305.1 Dermatemys mawii
GGGGGGGCGGGCATGGGGAGCATGGCGGGCCGCAGATAAGAACCCTGCGGGCCACATGTGGCCCCTGGGTCACATGTTTGAGACCCTGATATAGAGCAAACCGGGCCTTGCGTGGGGCAGTGCCAAACCCTGCTATTGTAGAGTTTCCAGCAGAGATCAGGAGGGGAATGTCAGCTATCATCTTGTTGGCTGTATTTTTGAATAACAGAGCCTCTAAATTTGAGGAAGGGATTTTTGAGCAATGGGTGCTCAAAAATCGGCACGGGAAACGGCACGGGCCGTAGAGATGTGCTGACCGTCACTTCCCGCAGCTCCCATTGGCTGGGAACGGCGAACCGTGGCAAGTGGGAGCTGCGGGTGGCTATGCCTGCGGATGGCCAATTTAAACAGTCTTGCGGCCTGCTAGCGGATTACACTGACAGGTTGCAGGTTGTCCACTACTGACCTATATCCTGTTTCTGTTAGAATTAGGGATTTTGGACTCATCCTCATTAGGGTGTTGTTTTTACGTAGGGTATTGAGTTTTTTTTTCTCTCCTAATGTCCTGCAGATCCCAACCTTATTGAAGATGAAGTCCTGGATACTATCGCTGCTGTTGACTTGCATTAGTTGTACACAGCACATACAAGCTGAATTTTTCACCTCTATAGGTAAGGAAAGAATCAGTACAAAATAACCTGATGGAAAGCACAGTGTATAAAATTCTTTCATGCATGCCAAAAAGGTTCTATTTTGATAAGCCTCACACTGTAACCCCGTCAGACAGGGTTTACGTAAGAGAATGTTACACCATTGCAAGCCTAATGCAATGGTGGATAGCAGGATTTGCGCCAGGGTCCCTTACTCCCTCTAAGCCTCATCAGTGATGAGCAAACTGGTGCAGATTTCTCTCATGCAGACAGAGCCTCAGTTTTGAATAAAACATGCAAAGGGAAAAGATGACTCATTCTTTGCTGTTAATTGGCATTGCATATCTGTTCTGGCTTGAGCATGGCGCTTAGACCTTACCCCTGAAGGTTTAATGCTAAATCACAGAGTGGCTAGGAAACCTTTTTAATAAAAAAAATCTTTTTACGTGTAAGAACTTCTTAGAATTTGAGAGTCTAATATGATAGTTTTGAATAAATAAAGAATGATGACTTGTATCCTTTTCACACTACTTCACATGAAATTTAACAGTATGTAACAAAGCTTCATGGTAAATTCACTAGCATTTCTTGCCAGTATCATGATGACTGTGTCTCTCTCACCTTGGATACAGTGACTGGGCCTAACATTGCCCAACTTGAATAGATTGTTCTTGAAAAGTTCCATTTATGGACAGATGAAAACGAACCACAGGCAGGGTTGATAATTTCTTCTAGTAAATCTATACTCCCTGGTTTGAACTCCACACAGACGAAAAGTTACAGAATGTGTTTTACCTTTATGATTGAAGTGGACTTTGTATACTATGGCTGAATTGTTTGTGCTTCCCTCTCTTGAGTGTGACCTGATTTAAACAAATAAACAACTTTTTACAATGAGAATTACTTAAAGCTGTTTTGCAACAGATGTCAATTATTGCACATGCTGGGTGGAAAAAGAGGGCAAAAATAAAAACTTTTTTCCTCCTTTAAAACAAGTCTTTTCAAGTCCTCCTATAAATTGTACAGTAAATTAATCAAAAATGTCGCATAGAATAGCTGGAAACTTTAAAAACAATCAGACCAGAGATTCTAGGCCTGGTTTTTTTAGTTTCTTCTGTTTAATAGCACTGTCTCAGTGTACAGACCTCAGAACACTGTTGCTTATGCAGGTAGATTGTTCAAAAGTACCTCAGAGATTTAGAAGCACAAGTCCTATTAACTTTCAATGGGACTTGTGCTTCTGTATCTATAATGCTGTACTGTGAATAGTGCTCAATATTCAGTTGTATTTAAATGGCTTTGAAAAGATTTATGCTCCATTTAAATAATTGGAGTTACAGTGGATGGATATCATGCCTTGATTAGACGCCTGCTTTAAATTCCTCAGAAGAAAGCATATTGAGTCCCATGCAAAACAGATTGCTCTAAGCTGAATTTAAATACCTGTGATAAAAATGGATAGAAACTTATTGTTTGGTACTCTTTTTTTTCTTGGCCATTAAAGAGAACTTTTGATATGCAGTTGTTGTGAATGACCTCCTCCTTATCTTATATTTCCCCATTTTCAAGTCTGACCCAGGCTGAACAGAAATAATTTCTGGATTTTACCGAGAACTGCTGCTTAATTATGCTTCAGTCATAATTACTTAGTAATACTGAAAAGAAATCTGCAGCTATGTTTGTCAGTCTAATCAAATCATCTGTGTGCATGTTCAGCTTTGGTTGTCAACAATCAAGGGCTTCTCATGTGTAAAACACAAAATGAAGTAAGATTTGTATACTAGCAATCTCCATTAGGAGACTGTCTGCACATTGGTTAGTCTGCGAGTGTCAGACTGTAAGTCTTTTGTATTTGTTGCTTCCACCGTTACCATTTGCCAGTTACATACCAAGGAACTTTAATTGTAATCAGTGCATGTGACATTGACTAGCACTATGACCTATCTGTGTCCACATGCAGGGCAGATGCCATGGCCATTATTTTGACCACTAACTGTGTTGCTTCTAGCTGTAATTATGTCAGATCTCTTTTGACTGCACACAGGTGCAAGTAATATTAAAATCTTTTAAAGGCAATGAAGGGGTCAGATCAAAGTTCCTCCAGAAGACGTTAAGGCTGATGTTTACAAAGCTACCTAAATGATTTGGACACTTGGTTTTCACAGGAATTCAGTGTCCCAGTCTCTAGGCTTTTTTCATTTTAGCCTCAAAGTAGTAAATTTTGTGAGCCTGAATATGTTGATTCTTCAAGCTGTTTTACTAGCCTGAAAGTGTCTGG
The DNA here is from genome assembly GCA_007922305.1 of Dermatemys mawii. NCBI lineage: Eukaryota > Metazoa > Chordata > Testudines > Dermatemydidae > Dermatemys > Dermatemys mawii. The sequence continues at coordinate 7,361,575 of ML677358.1, forward strand.
AGTGTTTCCCCTCTGTGCCCATGGGAAAGAGTAGTCCCTTGTTTTCCTAGTGCAGTAAAATTTCTCCTTCCATCATAGGTCAGATGACAGACCTGATTTATGCAGAGAAAGATCTGGTGCAATCTTTAAAGGAATATATTCAAGCAGAAGAATCTAAACTCTCTAAGATTAAAAGGTAAGGGGAAGGATTGCAAAACAAATCTGCACTTCTCCATATTTTATATGTTGACTGTACCATATCATATTTTCTCCATATCTCTCTCTCTCTCTCGCTGGCCTGGATAGTACTGCCACTGCTTTCCGCAGTGCCTGACCAAGGTAGAGGGATAAATAAGAACAAGCAGTCTGAGGCTTATTCCAGCAAAAGCAGCGGTGAGAGAGATCCCCTTCTCTAGGTGTTCTTTTAGCTCTTCGTTTATACTCTCAAGTACTAGCAATGGCCAGACTGATCTTCCATCAGTTGAGATGTTGGAACTTTTCCTCTTGCAAGAAGACTTTGCCATAGTTATCTATGTCCCTGTCAGCTGGACTGTTAGGGTTGAGTTCCCCTTGTTGACCACTGAGAAGCAGTAACCTTAAGGCAGAACATGGTAGGCTGCTTGTTTAGCAGGCCCACAATGAGCACTTTGCACCCATACGTTCCATGCTGCACTGACCTTATATAGGCTTCCAGTGCAGATCAAGGTGGCTTCTGATCTATAAATATATTCTGGGCCCTGGCTGCGTCAAAAGCCACTTGTCTCTTTGTACGTGGTCCTGACAGCTGAGATGTTCCTGCTGATCATCCCTGTTTAAATGTCTCTAAAAGCAGATTATATGAATTCGTTACTTTTTTCTTTTTTAAATAGATGAATAGTAAGTTCACTCAGTGCATCAAGTGTTGGCATGTGTTTTGTGAATAGGGATTACAGCATCACAGATAGAGAAACAAAACTCAGATAGTTCTGTAAAACATTTAAAGCCATTTTTTTGGGCTAGATTTTAGAAGTCCTATTCACCTATAATCGGGGACAGATTTTTCTAAAGTGCTCAGAACTTATTTTCAATGGGAACTTCTAGGAATTTATGAAAATCTTGCCACTTCATTTAAGTGCTCCAATGACTATTGAGCTGTACTGAAAATCTGGCCTTTAGGGGAAAAGTAATCTACATCCCTTACAAGTTTTGAAATATAGTCGATATATTTTCTTTTAAAGGTAGATGGTAGGTCAGTTTTTAGATTTCAAATCCAGGTTTTGTTACAACGAGCTTTTGCATAAATGTCAGCAGAAATGTCTTTTGTGAATGTTTTTAAATTTCAGCTGAAATTTAATTTCAGTAGAAATAGTTATTTTAAAAAACCCCCACAGTGTTTGCAGCCTTAATGTTTCAACATTCTACTAATATACGAGAACAAGAAGCCAAAACTCATTAGATATTAATTATAGGCAAAAATGAAACTGCTATATTGGGATAAAATAAGGATCAGATTCTGTCACCTTTACTCACTTAAGGTGTTACTTTACTATTCAATTGGTCTCATTTGGTTTCATTGGGGCTGTTTATGAAGTAAGAGGCTATTCAACATAATTAAGAATATCCAAATTTGGCCCTCCTTTTTTACAGCAAAAAAACCCCAAACTGTGTAAATAGTGAAAATTAAATTACTAAAATTGAAAGAATATGAAAAATCTAAGGAATGGTACTAGGAGCTTGGGTAAAGTAATCTGCTTTGACGAGTACGTGGATTTTAATCTGACAGGATCTCTTTAAAGTATCTCTGAAGAATTAGTAGCTTTGGATTCCATTTTAAGCTGGAACATTATAATACAAAGAATATGCATGAGCAACTTGGGGATAATTGCAGAAATTTACACTAAATTATCTCTACTTCATTGGAACCATTATTACATTTGTGACCCACTGATTATGAAACTGCAAGCTTGCAAGTGAAATCTTATGGATTATGCTCAAGGATCTTGCTTAGGGCAAAGCTCTTTATTGTTCACTTGTTAGTTTTGCCTCGGTAGTGTGCTCAGTTCCCACTGCATATTGGAGAGAGAAATGTGAAGCTCTGGTGTGTGCACAATGATTCAGCGAAGAAATCAAATAAAGAGGGGGATGAGGACATGACTGTAACATCAGTGAAGTACCATATATAGGACTAAAATAAGAGTTCAACTATGACACTCAAAGAATATTAGGACTCATCACTATCATTTTTGAATTTGCAAGCTTACGTCTGCATGAGCATATGATGGAACTATGTTCAGTCACCTATTGTTAAAAGAAAAGAATCCTAATAACCTGAAAAATTAAGGGGTTTGTCTTCCGATCTGTGTGCGTGGTTGACTCCCTTCAGAGCCTACACAGCTTTTGGAAAAGCACATCTGATTTAAAGCAAACTGATTCGGTGGTGGTGGTAGTGAGATGTAAATGAGAGTGACCTTTTAAGAATTACAGTGTAGTTCATCTTGCACTATATATCTTTTTCAAAATTCAGCATGATATACATTGTTGGCTGAGACATTAATGCAAATAGGATTTGTGCCCAGTGGCCTTAAAGGTTGGACATATTTATATTTTATTGCAGTTAAAAACATCAGTTGTGCTATGATTCACCCTTACAGAGTTAAAAGTAAGTGGCTGGCTATATATACTAAAGACAGCTGGCTATATATAGCAAAAGGAGCAATTCCCTTTTAGATGTGATGATAATAGGGAAGACAGGTATTCATAAAATGATCTCAGATTGAGACATGCTATTCTTTTTCCAGCTGGGCTGAAAAAATGGATGCACTGACTATGAAATCAGCTGCCGACCCAGAAGGTTATCTTGCACACCCAGTAAATGCATATAAATTGGTGAAGCGTTTAAACACCGATTGGCTGGAATTAGAGAATCTAGTTCTTCAGGACTCAACAAGTGGTAAGGTGTTAAAGGGAAGAAAATAGTTTCTGTAACTTTGCTGCAAGTCTGCTCTTTCTTTCCCCTGCTCATGTACTGGAAATTTGCAAACGTAATTGTTGTGATTTCAAATACTGTTGCCTGAGTTGTGTGAAACTTACAAACTAAGAAATAACTTCTTGCTTACTGGCTACCATTCACTGCTTCCCAGCCACCATTAGACATTTCCCTTGGGTCAATACCCTGATCTGTCGCAGAAGCAGTGCCATTAGTTTGATTATGGCAGATGCCCTCCATGCTAGTTGAGAACATCAGGCAGAAGGAAGAAGAATATGATATTCCAAAAGGTCTGTCTATTAGGACAATTTTTATTAAAGTGCTTTTTGTCTTGAGACTTCAGCTTTATAGGAGAGATCTTATTCCACTGAGTCTTCCCAGTCTGTTTTTATTCTTTTTTCCCTTCCCAGCGGCAGTGCTAGTCTTTTGCCTGCTTTGGCCTTTGGATCAGTAGTAGATAGAAAGACTTAAGAATCAAACTCTGCTGCCCAGATTGGATCTCCGCGGTTTCTAATCTGCTCCAACATAAGCAGCTGGCAAACATTATAGAATTAATGTCTATATATTTGTCTATTATTCATGAGTTTATCCTCTTAAAAATGTTCTATAGCTAACCCTGCCTCTTACTGCATATTCTTCACAGAGAACCTGTCTTAATCTTTCTTCCTTAAGCTTAAACATTTTTAATGACTGTTTATTTTTATTGGACTTTCTGAAAGTGAAAGAAGAAAAGAAGGAAATATGTTTCTTTGAACTTCCCTGCATGTTTTCTCTTTCCATTCTGCTTATGCCAAAAGTTTAGATGCTTTGAAGTCTGTCTGTTCAGCCAAGAGTTTTATAGGTGTCCTGGAAGAAATAAAATTGAACTTTTCTAACAACTAGATCACTAATTCCACTGAGCACTTACTCCTATTTTTAATTTTGTATTACAGATTTCCTTGTAATATTTTGTAAAATCAGTACTATTGCGATTGACATAATACTTAAAATGAAAGTCAGAACTTTTGTTTTCTTCCCTTATTTTTTTTTTTACATTTCATATAATTTTGGATAGCTCAACACTTTGTGCATTATGCAAATAAATTTAAGTTCTTCCTTTACATAACCTGTTTTGTTAGTTGCGAGTATCCCTTTAAAATGAATGCACCGTGGCTGCACTATTCATGTTGTGTGACGTTGGTCCAGCCCTCTCTGTTTCATTTTTTTTGCTATGAAGAAAACCCTAGATGAACACTTAACTTGTCAGAAAGTAAAGAAACTTAGGTCATTTTCACTCTTAGTTAGAGATGAGTTGAAGCAGTTGGAAAATACATAATCAGGCCTGAAGCTCATCCCATGTGACAAACTAAAGTGAGATAAGTACTCAGTCTCTCCCCAAACAGCCCCTTTGAAATGTCATCAGTGGGATCTGGGACAGTCTGGGAGCCTCTCTTGGGTCATCTAAGGTCTTCACATCTCACAGAGCTCCTATGGATTAGCAGATGCTTGAAGTTCACAAAGTCTGGAGGCCTCCAAAGGTTCCGCAGGGAATGTTGAGATCCTGCATCTGCCAGGGTGGAGTGTTGCCAAAGGAGAAGTGAGAGACGATATTGTGGGAGCGGGGTTGGGAGGGGTGTTAGGAAAAGGCATTAAGGAAAAATTAAAATTATTAGGTTGAGGCTATAATATCCATCGCCCTACTTTGTTAATAGTGCATCACACGAGAACTGAGCATCTCTTGTTAATGTCTCTCCTTTGCACTCATATGCTTTGCCTTTAAACCAGGAGGTGAAGAACAAGATGTGTATATAACTGAAGATTCTGACAAGCGAGCTGTTTATGTTTAAATCTCAACTGTTTGATTTCCACTGAGGATGTGTTGCAAAACAAAACACATGCTCCCAATCCTGGGTCAATCTGGTATTGATTATGTGCATCTGAGTTGTGGAGTTAACTGTTTCCTTCTTTTAACTGAAAGGTTTTATCACGAACCTCACAGTTCAGCGTCAGTTCTTCCCAACTGAGGAAGATGAGACAGGTGCTGCTAAGGCTCTGATGCGTCTACAGGACACATACAGACTGGACCCCGAGACCATGTCTAAGGGAAAACTACCAGGTAATGATTCAGCAGTCTCCTCTGCTTCAAAATTCATGTTGTATTAAAGAAACGATTTTATTGACATGTTCATGATGGCAGGAGACGGAGCAAGAATTTCAAAAGTAACTGAGAAGCACTTGGAAGCCTGAATCTCTTTGAAAGTCAGTGGGATTTAGGCTCTTGAGTTATTTATTGCTCTTGAAAATTTTCCTCATTAGCTTTTCCCCTATTCACCAAAGGACGGGTAGTGTTATGAAACCTTGTGTTGTATTTGTCTCCAGTGGAATAAAATTCTGCACCAGTTAGCACATTCTGCACAAACTAAGCAAATAATAAATGTTTTGAATGGAGTTTTCATTGAACAGCTCATCAACAGACATGACAGGAATCCCCCACAGAAAATGGCTAAACAGTCTCATATCTCTTCTGTGTATAGTTCTTACTATTATTAGTCAGTCGTTGAGTGTCAGGCTCTGAGAATAAAATGAAAACTTTGGGAATTGGGTCTTCTTACTGCCTTTCCACTTTCTAAAGATCTTTAGTTATTAACTCTAACCTTTTTCAGTTGTGCTCAGCATTGGCCTAGCTCTGCTCTGCTGCGAATTTTACTGTTGACTGCAGTGTGAGCGCAGTCTGTCCAATACAAGCACTATTGATAATCCCTTCTTTCATCTAATATAATTTCCATATTAACACATCAGATTGTTAGCATAGTGTTTTAAGGTATGTCTCCTACTGGCAGTGTCAGAAGTCCCAAGTTTAAATTTTCTGGAGGCCCTGGGGACGGATGTGCAAATTAGATGCAGAAGCTTAGAAATGTCATGTGATGTGTGCTACTGGTTGCAAGGTGAAATTAGGTCCAATCTGTTGCAGACATTAATCTGTAGCTGGCCTTAACGTCTGTGAACAGACACGTGTATTGAAATGACAGGCTTGTGAGTAATGAGATATACTGGCTCTTTAAGACCAAGCTTCCCCATTCCAGAAATTCCCCAAGCTTCCCCATTTCAGCCCAGGCCCAAACATCTACACAGCTGTTTTTAGTGCTGTAGCACCAGCCCAAGTGTCTCAGCCCTGAGCCTCAGTGCTTACCCTTAGGCCTTGCCTACACTACGAGGAGAGATCAAACTAAGTTACGCAACTTCAGCTATGTGAATAAGGTAGCTGAAATCGACATACTTAGATATATTTCCAGCGGGATCCACACTTCGCAATGTTAACTGGAGACACTCTCCCATTGACTCCCTTTGCGCTTCTTGTTCAGGTGGGGTACAGGAGTTGACGGGAGAGTGATCGGCAGTCGATTTAGCAGGTCTTCACTAGACTCGCTAAATTGACCGCTGATGCCTCGATCGCCGCATGTCGAACCCTCGGTAAGTGTAGACAAACCCATAGTCTCTCTGTGCCATGGTTCCCCATATGTGAAATGTGAATATAAGCACTTCCCTACCTTACAGGGGTGTGGTGAGAAGAAACACATTAATGATTATGAAGTGCTCAGATTTGCCATTTGGGAGTCAGGTAATTATCACAGATGAAATGTAGGCTAGGGCTCACAATCCTAGTTTTATACAAAACTCCCATTGACTTCCATAGGAAATAATCACACAGAGCTATATCAGGAAATGGCCCTTAACTCTTTAAGGTAAATGGATTTTGGTGAGTGGTAGAGGATCTGAAATCTTGGCAGGGCGTCTCCTTTTAAAAACCTTTTCAAACAATGTCAGTATTTACAAATATTTCCCAGTATTTACAAAAATATCGTCACTCAAGATTTGCAAAGAGCACTTATAGTTTGTTTTATTTATACATTTAGGAACAAAATACAGGTCTTCGTTGACAGTGGAAGACTGCTTTGGCATGGGAAAGATTGCTTATAATGAAGGCGATTACTATCATACGGTGCTGTGGATGCAGCAGGCGTTGAAGCAGCACGATGAAGGGGAAGATTCAGCCATCACTAAAGTGGAGATCCTGGACTATCTCAGCTATGCTGTCTTCCAGCTCGGTGACTTACACAGGGCCGTGGAGCTCACCAGGCGCCTGATTTCTCTCGGTGAGAAGTACACATGATTCGTTTTTCTAAAGCCAGGGAGGAACGGGATGTACCGTAGGTGGCAGTGCCAAGACACCTGTGTTCCAGTCAGCACAATAACATTTACAGAGAAATATCCTACCATGTGACACAGAGTAACATTAATATTGATAATACAGCCTGTTTGTATAGAAAACCTTCTTCAAAATGTGTCCTATAATTCATCCAAAGCTGACCCCAAAAGCAAACAGACATCTGACATGGTGCAGCGTCAGTCGTGTGTTCTGTCTGTCACGGAAAGAGGCTTTTTGTTGTTCGTGGCCAAAGTTTGCATTGCCTGAGGCCTTTCTCTCCACATTCATCCGACTCTCTCAGGATGCTGTTTTCTCTACTAAATCCTACCAACTTCTCTGCTTCATTACTAGGTTCCTTCGTGGTTTTTAATGCTGCTTTATGCCACAAGAAAGGACTTTTGCCCACAGGGACTGGATTTTTCAAATTCTTAAATGAACTTGGTCTAATTAGGCTCTGAAAAAAACACTGTCTTTAGCTCATAGCAGATCAACTTTCATTTCTTCCTTCTTAGTAAGAGAGTGAGCTACAGGTAAAGTCATATGGGAAGAAATGATTGCACCTGATTGTGTGACCTAGCCAATCTGAAATGCAAAGTATGTATTCTCTCCAGGTCATGCCCTAATCAGCTGTGTTATGTGGCTGTACACTGGTAAACAGCTGCTGTCTTTTACACCAATGTTGGCTGCACCCCAATAGGGGGTAAAGTGATCTTTATACACACACACACACATGCACAGACATGCACACACCAGCTTAACTTTGGAAAGCTCCTGGGGATCATAATCCCCACATAAATGTGAATGTGTATTGCTAATATAGTCTTCTGTGCCAGGGCCTGGGCAATGTCTGCAAAGCACAAATAAATCGTCCTTATCACCATTACACACTGGGACAGATTTGGCAGTGGCTGCTCAGAGGCTCAGTGGTGCTATCAGTATAAGGAGGCGTGGCCAATACTTGCATGCACTTTTGATGCTATCCAATATGGTTAAATAAGTAGAGCCTTGTAAATCTGCGGCTGTCTGGAGATGTAGATACAAATTTTACATCTAGAGCCCTGCAAATTTGTAGATATCGGCTTGACATCCACGAATATCTGCAACCGTGGCTATCCGCACCCACAGACCATGTTCGTATCTGAGCAGAACTCTGTAAATAAGTGCTCCCAGGAAAGCTCAGAATTATTTACATTGTAAAATAAAAACTGGGCAGAGGAGGAATTGTTCTTTGTGTCTGTCTCAAAACTGCCTTTAACTGTTAATGAGGACCAGGGAATTATTTCTTTCTTGGTTCAGACAGTTAAAATCTATTGATAATACCTGTAGACCCATCAAAATTGATTTAACCTAAGTCCCCACAAGAGGGCTAATACTGTTAGTATTGCAAGGTAACTCCTTTAATAAACAGACTATATGGCACAATTCTGAAATTTTCCTAGAGACTGGCTCTTACCAAAATCCCAGAGTTGACCATCTGCAAACTTCTGGAGATACTCTTATCCAGATCTGAACTTTGCAGCTCTGATCCATCTTTAGCCTTCACTCAAGGAAAGATTGTGCTCTGCACATGGAGCATGGGAAGGGCGGGGGCAAGGGGCTGTGTGGTAACTGAACTAACTCAGCCAGACCTCCTCTTCATACCTCCAGTATGCACTCACCTCAGAGGGAACTCTGCTGTCTGTGGAGAGGATGCAGCATGTTGCCAACTTGGTCTGGCTGGAGCAAAGTGGGAGTGAAGGTCATGGGTTGGGCATTACCCCAGACGTTCCCACTCTTCTTGAAATTTGCAGTGCCTGTGTGGGTGCTGGTTCTCCAACAGGATGACAGCCAGTTCTAAGTTTCCTCTTTCAGTAGCTGTGTGCAAGGATTCATGTCAGGACAGGGGACAATTAGTCTGTTTCAACTCTCTCACCTCTAGAAGAACATGTTCAGAAAGATGGATGCAAAAGTCACTTTGTAGGAATTACTTTTAGGTGGCTTAATACTTCGTAGTACCTTCTTAATCTCAGTCTAAAATTGAAATGGGAAAAAGACTGTAGTATTACCATTTCAGTGGAAAATGAGGAGGATATCTGGCTTAACGTGAAGGATACTTCAGGTTTTTCTTCCTTGTGATTCATCTAGAACTGGACTCCAGAACGTTAGTTTAAGGCTGGATTGCAATGTACAGTACATATTGGAGATTCAAACAGCCGTATTCCAACCTGTCATATATCTTCTATACCTGTCAAACAATACATATGGTCTGGAACACCACGTTTAGTGTTCTGTCAAAAACCTTAATGTCACTATCTTCCCTTCTCCAAGCTTGTGCATTTTAGGGGTGCTGGATGAGTTGGTATTACCAGTTAACATTAAGATATGGATTGCAGTAACTATTCTAATTGGCAAAAGAGTTATTTTAAGAAAATGAAAACCTGCAATTCCTTCCTCATACACAGACTGGCTTAGTGAGCTCTCTACTACTGCATTAATGGAAAAAATGAGTCTGTTTAATAGAAAT